>JAAAKG020141406.1:0-11870 GCA_010014905.2 Druon quercuslanigerum | reverse complement strand
CCTATCTTTATGGCGAGTTGATGCATTCGTCTTTTGGTCTTATGATCAACCGTTGGTTTTATTTTACGGTTCGCATCGGCAAAAGCTCTCGCTGCATCATTTTTTGGAGTACTTCTCGCACCACAGAGCATGCAGTCGAGCCACGTAGTTCTCTCGTGCAGGGGTTACACTCGCATCGTAGCATTCTAGTAAGTCGTGATTTTGTCACTTCGCCCACCTAAAAGTCCCAAGTTTCCGCCGGTATATTGCATTGGCTCCATCTTCATTGGCTCCTCCAGCTCTAGAGTTGTCGGCATAGTTGCCGACCCATTGTCAGAAGCACTACGCTTTCTATTGCTTTGAACCGCACTTACTACAACTATGTTCAGTGTTATATTTGTTCTTCCCACGGTAAGCTAGGGAAAAAGGTTCGTCCATCCTTGTAGAGCCCCGCAAACAAGGATAAGGCTGCGTACTCTGAGAGGTCGCCCGGTATCTCAGTCACCGTTCTAGACACCTCACCCAGGTGCCATTCAGCTTTCGGCACGGTTTTCACACCTCCGCTTGGGGGTTAATTTCTTCGGAATAACCCCTGGACAATTGTCCGCGACTGCCTATTAATTTTTTGTAACCATATTCAGCAGAAACCCTTGGTACAGGGACACTCTATCCGCAACCAGATGACGCGTTCGGTGGGGCTTTGTCATAGGGTTTTCGGATTGATTCTAGAAGAATCAAAACCGAACCGGAAATAAGTCTCAATGTTTCACATCTGCCAGGCGTCCCGCGACGGCTTACTTTTTTTTTTAGAACATCAGTATGGGAAACTAACTCTTGTATTTCATATGAATCTTGTGATTATAATATGTGCACGGGAAACTAAGCTCTAGTCCTTTAGCATTAGAAAGCGAGCAAAGTTTTGCACGAGTTCTCATTCGTAGCTCGGTTTCTGTGAATGAAGAGAATAACAAAGTTAAAAGGCAAGATAACATCAATATATTTTGAATAAGTGAATGTCGGTATAATTCTATGTAAATTAGGAAAATTTATCTCGGTTTTTAAGAATCATGTTAATACAGGATATATTTAATTAACATGTATAATAGGGTGGCTCAAAAACGCTCCTTTTTTTTAGAGTGCAAGGACCCCCCCCCCATTTCATTGCAAATCCAAAAAAGGAAATCATTCATTTTTACTTTTTTATTATTTTTTTTATTTGAAGTTTTCCATGTGAAATGCATGGGAAAAATCACTTTTTTGAGTTTTTGAAATTATTTTTTAGGGTTTGAAAACACGTGTCGGGAAAGTATAGGGCCTTGTGGGTTTGATACACCTAGCCCACCCCTACGACTACCTGAAAACT
Source organism: Druon quercuslanigerum (assembly GCA_010014905.2). Lineage (NCBI taxonomy): Eukaryota > Metazoa > Arthropoda > Insecta > Hymenoptera > Cynipidae > Druon > Druon quercuslanigerum. Next base: position 10,528 of record JAAAKG020141406.1, on the reverse strand, counting down.
ACCCTTAAAATAAAAAATGTCAATTCTTCATGAAATCGTCCTTTTGAGCACTATATTCTGTTTTTTTTTAAACTTAAAATGATTAATATTCGTCTAGTTACATATTTATGATTATTTTTTAATTAATTTTTAATTATTTAAACGAATGGAATTTGTCTAAATAATGTCGTTTGGAATTTTTTTAAATAAAAATTATTTCTGTGGGTCTACTGGAATATTTATCAATATTTGTTCATTAATTTTTAATTATGTGAAAAAATTGTTAGTTGAATATTATTATTAGTTTAAAATAAATAATAATTTATTTTTTAGCAATTTAAAAATATTTAAAAATAAATTCTTGTTACTCAATGGAAATTGCTAATATTACACTAGATCAATAGTAATAATATTTATAAACAAAACTTCAAAAACATACAAACAGCAAATTACATTTGTCTAAACAATTGAAAATTAATGAACTAATGTTAATAAATATTCCACTAGAACAAAAGTAGTAATTTTTAAGGGATCAAACGAATTTTTAAAAAAATTTTTTAACAAATTCCATTTTTTAAATAATTTAAAATTAATAAACCAATGTTAACAAATATTCCGCTAGACTAATAGTAATAATTTTTAAGGAAAAACTTATTGTTAAAGAAAAAAAGTTATATCAGCAAATTCCGTTTGTTTCAAAAACTATAAATTAATTAGATAATGATAATAATAATAATTTATAATATTTAAGTAAAATAATTAATAATTTTATAATTAATTAATAAATAATTATTAATAATTTTAAGTAAAAAAGACCAGAATACAGTGTGCAAAAGGTCAATATTATGAAGAATTAACATTTTCGGTTTTAAGGGTAGTTTTCAAGTACTCGTGGGGGTGTGTTAGAGGTGTCAAACCCATATGTCTGATACATTAAGTTCTTCGTTTGATAATTCTCTACATGCCCCCATACTTTCCCGTCACATTTTTAAAATTCACAATTTTGCAACACAATTTTGCGATGAATTTTTAGACGACCCTAATGTATAAGTTACTTCTAAGGTAATAAGAAACAAATCATATACATTTTTCATGGTCTCATACCGAGGTACAGAAACAAGTATAATGTACATTTGATATAACAGAACTGAAGATAATGTAGAAAAGTTCGCACTTTAGACAAAATCGAGTAAGAAGCATGATATAAGTGATGAGAATGTGTTCATTAAAGCCGAAGGAGCTTTAACAAACGAGAAGTCACAATCGCCAAATTACGGTTTTCAGTGCTTTGACCTTCACTTTCAAAAGGATTGCGCAAAAATGTAGGGCAAATACAAAAACCGAGCGCGTAGCACGAGGTGAATGTACCAACGAGCGCGAAGCGTTAGATAAATATATAATCGAGCGTGAAGCGCGAGAAAACAAGCCTCGTAGCGATTTTAATTTTAATTCACGAAACGATTTTACTTTCTTCTGTACCTTTATCTTGATCAAAACTCGTAAGACCAGCAGAGATCATCCGTGATTTATTCACAAAACAGAATTAGTATTCTTTCTGTCATCGAAGAACTTGGTGACGACGACTAATCCGCAGCTCTAAAATAATATACATATGTTTTGAACATATGAAGTGTATATATGTAAACTTTTGGGTATCGTGTGTATATATAGTGTTTATATGTTTTATTAAGTTATTAATACAGGATGAATATAGTTATATACCGGGTGATTTTTTAAACTTGAAACTTGAAAAATAGGCACTCTATGAAAAAATGTTATGAATAAAAATTTAATCACTCTGAGGAGTACGTACCCTGATGTTAAAATCGGTTCCCCCATATAGCCCCCTGAGGTGATTAAATTTTTATTCATAACATTTTTTCATAGAGTTTAAAAGTTTCAAGCTTAAAAAATCACCCTGTATAATATAAATGAAGTAAGGGATTCTGATCTGACTGACGACCTCCTCGTGGTACATCCTGGGTAAACATGAAATTAGTTTGGCGAATGTCAGCAGTAAACGAGGAGATGCCGTTGCATCTGTTTTTGATTACACTATTGCATTTAACTTATGGAGTCATAACCTAAAATTTAAGTTGGCCCTTAATTCTTATGGGATTGCATAGATGAGAGGGGCCAAGAAGTAGTTTTTATTTTCCTAAGCTATAAAGTAATGCTTGAATCATTTCCGCAAAGATATATTTTGTAGCCTTGAATGTGAGCATGATATATTTCTATCTATCCCCATATTATCAACAGAATTTGTTTTTGATTTTTTTTGGAACCCCCTTAGTACCCTCTATAACATATATTTTAACCACCATGATCGGTAAAGCCGTTTTCGATAAAATTTGATTTTTTGATTTTTCAAAATTTAACTACAACTTTTGTAACAAACAAAAATATTTTTTTTAGTTAATACTTGGGGTAAATTTATCTTATGGAAATATATTGAATTTGTTATATTTAAGTTTCATATGTTTTTAAAATTAGTTTTCAACCAATTACGGCGAAGTAAAAATGAATGCTCCAGAAAGCGTTGAAATTACTTGCATCGAGGGTAAGGCAATGTTTACAAAGTTTTACCACCTAAAAATCGAAAGCATCATGGCAGGGGCCTAAATTTTCAGCTTTTGGCTATGCGTACCGAAGGTCAAGAGTGAATAACTTATCTTGGACTATTTCAATTAAAAAATATGGTTCTTTTTTATACTTTTTGTAAACTATGAACAAAATCGATCTTGCCAAATTTGTTAAAAATCGATTTTATTCTTTAATTTCGATAAATTTAAGGCTAACTTTGGATTAAAAAAAAATTAAATATAATTATTCCAAAGTGCATGGAGGTAAATTTTTTTAACCCCTCTGTTTTTTTTATCGAAGAAGTCCCAGCTGAGTTATTCACACTTGAACTTCAGTGTGCATAGTCAAATACTGAAAATTTGGGCCCCTACGATGAGGCAACCCGTTCCTCGAAGGCCTTAAAACTTACACCATGAGTTAAGGACATGTGATACTTAGAAAATTATCGATCTTACCAGTATTAGGTTCCCTCAGATTTTTCCTGCAATAATAAAGATTTTATTTTAAAAATCTGGGTAATGATAGCGAACATGCTAGCGGACGTCCCCGCGCCCTTTTTTGCTGACCTTACATTATCAGCTCAATGAATATTTTTTTGAACCTAAGAACTTTTTCTAAATAAAATATTGAGCTGAAACTTTCAAAAATGTATTAGAATATTCAAGAAATGCAAGAGCCATTAGAAAACTACGTTAAAGTACAAAATTTAATAATAAAAGATGTACAAAAAAAATTTTAACTAAATCTTATCCGGCACACCAAAGGACTTGGCTATCAATTTCATCGACATGAGCCGATAACTGGTTTTCGCGATGTGCACGAAAATCCGAACACTGGCAGTCACTAGATGAGGCCGGATGAGATTCAGTTGAAAGATTTTTTTTAGATCTTTTGTTATTAAATTTTGTAGTTTGGCTTAGTTTTCTGTCGGCTCTTGCATTTTTCAAAGTTTAAGGCCGATATTTTAAGTATAATAAAAGTTCGAACGTTCCAAAATTGCCGAGGTTTAGAAAAAATACGTGAAAAGGCTACCAGCTTTAATTTTATCAGAAATATTTTTAAGTGAAGGTCCTATTCAAATGAAGTGCCTAAACGTACTTTATTGTACTCTAATACATTTTCCAAAGTTTCAGCTCGATATTTTATTTACGACAAAATTTCTTAGGTTCAAAAAAATATTCAGTGAACTGATAAGGTGAGGTCGGTAATATTGGTATTTGTCTGTCTCACATGCCCTTAAAGATGCATTTTAATTTATGCATGAAAGCGTTTTTACAACTTTTTTTTTAGTTTAAAGTATTTATTGGATACTAGAAATAACTTTTTATCGGAAACAAAGGGTTTTAGATGCCCGGTAAGAAGAGAAGAATTCAAGTCAGAAAAATTCAGAATCTGAATTCCCATTAATACGTTAATTTTCTGAATCGAAAGTTCCACCAACGAGTAGAGAAAAAAGGCAAAATCTATTCTTTTTAATCGACTTAGAAAATTTTAATGGAAGCATTTAGAGAGGAATTAAAATATAAAGAAATGCAAAAGAAAGAATAGAAAGAAAGAGAATAATGTCACTTTGAAGACGCAAAACCTAGTCTTTTTAATCGATCAGTTATATTTACATATATATATATATTATAATAATTATGTTAATGTAAATAATTTGTAGCATTGGCAAAGAATATTTATTATAATTCTGTTTAAAGATAAATAAATGTTGTTTGCCTTGAACAACATTATTAAATGAATGTATTATTATTTATTACATTATTAAATCTTTTATTTGTTTAAACAATATAAAATATTATTATTAAAATTACTCCACTGTTATGGCAGACAAAAAAATTGAAATTTCCAAAATTATATTCCACAAAAACGAGTAGAAAATATGCATGTGCACATATTTTGTGGACCGATTAGAAGGAATGAAATTCATCGAAAATACAGCATTTAAGTATGGAATTAAAAGTAACCATGAAAGGTATGTCTACTGATCGGATTAGAAGGAATTTAAAAAGTGGAAAATATGTTCGCCTACATGGAATACAACACAATTGTCAATCATTAAGGAAATAGAAAAGAACTTATTTCGTAGATAAACTCATTCTTTCGTTGGGCACTTCTCTCGATGGAAATTTAGCACATTCAATAAAATTAAATAATGCTCACTCTTTCGTTTAAATCTATAATATTAATTTTTCTCTATTCTCCTCTTTTCACCGGATCGAATTTGCATATTATAAAGGCAAAAAAACATTTTTTAATGAAATTTTTTTCTAAAAATTACAAATATGGTACTATTGATTGTGATTTAAATAGATTATAAAACTAAATGGACTTATTTCAAAGTAAAAATGAACTCAACGTAAATTTTTATATATTTATACATGAATTATTTACAATTTAAAAGTCTGGTCCAAAAGGTAGGTTAGAATTCGTATTGAATTCCAATCATCTATTATTCGGATTTTTGGCATAAACTCGATCAAATTTGTCGCTTCATACATTAATTAAAGTTTATTTAAGCTAGCAATACTTTGAAACTTATATGAAGTAGTGAAATAATTGTTTGTTTTTTTAACCTATTTGACAAAAGCAATCCTAAAAACACTTTTATGCAAAAATTAAAATACCTCTTTAAACCTACTCTTTCTAGTTCCAGATTTCGACACCAGGCGGCGAAATGGTAGACCACTATTCCCAATAGCTTTAAGTTTTATTTTCTCCGAAATTGTTTTCTTCTTCAAAATTTCCACCGGAACAAAGCAGAGACATGCACTTTATTGCCTCCTCTTTCATTTTCCAAACATTCAGAGCGATACCTCATTTCGTTAAAACGATAGTTATTACACCATTAAGCCGTTTCCCTTTCGGCGTAGGCGTGACTCACTCGTTGGGGAAGGGAGTAGTGTGAGGAAGAGGTGGGAAAGAAAAATAGAGGACCAGCTTTGGTCACGTGACCCTCTCGTTAAGGATATAAATAATGCCCTAGGTGCGAACACCAAGCATAATTATCTTAATTTTGTATCTGGGATATCCTCAAAATTGATATACAAAGTTAAAAAATCAGAATTGATGCTTGCAAAAAATATATAAAAAGACCCCCTTAAAAAATTTTAATTTCAGTTAGTTTTCTCAGAAAACGCGTTTTTTCGATTGAATTAAAATTTTGTTGTTTTTCTTATTAGTTTACGTGCAGAATCTAGGAAGGTTTTTAAAACTAAAAACATTTCATCATAAGCTGACTATATTTTTTAAATAAAAAAAGGTCTTTCGAAAAATTGATTTAATTTAACTAATACGTTATAATCTTATCGTTGGTAAAACGAATTTTTATTTATTCGAATAAAAAAGTAACATTTTGCAACACAAGGGAGCGAGATACAAAATTATAAGGGCGGCTTTTTTATAGAAATTTTTACACTGAACAATTTTTCTACCTTAAACTTTTTTCTATATCTTCATTCGTTTTTAAAACAACCAAGTATTTCGAAATTGAAAACGGATTTTTTTCAAAGAAGGCTGCAGCGGAGATTTAGTTTCTCATAAAAAAAATGGTTGTTAGCCATATTCGAACCAAAATAAAGACAAAATTTTTTGATTTTCGCACTCTTGATTCAGCTTTTCAAATGAGCGAAAAAAATTCTGTTAAATCAAAATCACGATTTAAGAATTAAGAGAGCAATGAAATTTAAAAAATAAAAAATAAGGGCCACCCTACTGCACATGTCTTGCGCTGGCCTCCATGATTTTAAATTGATTCACTCTATATTTTATTTGTTAAGAGTTTTAAATGCAAAAATACAATTTTCGATCGAAATCTTGGGGTTTTTATCTTCATTTATTTAGATCACTCTCTTTAAAAAGTTGAATCGGAAACAAGTTAAATATTATAACTGCTTTTAATGAGAAAGCTATGAATTCCTGGCAAAGTGTGAAAAGCGTGTTAGAATTCAGAGTTTGTGAAGCATGACTTTAACTACCTTGAAAGGATTATCCCGGTCAGCATGAAGTCTAAAGTTTGTTTTTCCAGGTGTGTATCGCGTGTAGGGTCGATGCAGACGTAACAGCGTTGAATATTTAAGCTTCTTGCGAACCAGCTTGGCAGTCAAGATCCCAAAGTCCCAAGGGTGGTTGGTTGTACCCACCTACCCTCCTACTATTCTTTTCACATTTTTTATTTTTTCCCATGGATTCCCATACAACTATTCACGAAACCTATTCTTCTCTTCCACCTCCCTCAGACCTCTCTCCGGGCCAATGAAAACTTTAAATTTCGTTTTTCCAAGGCTGCTACGTAGTTACGAATACAGTGTATCGAGTTGTAGCTCGCGTCCTAGCGAGAAAAGCACGGGAATGCTGATTTCCCAACGGGTATCGTCCATCTATAAATCCATACCCAAGGGTTGTTTCTTAGCCGACATGGGGGTGTCTTGATGCCAAGAGCATTTTGTATTTTTGATGCATTGTGGAGTGGCATGACCGGTCCAGAAAGTAGAAGAAGAGTCGATGCAAAAGACAGCAGAAGGAACCGGGATGAGTAGCTTTCACGTATTAAGAATAAACGAAAGGCGCTTGTGAAAAAAGAGCCCCAGGGACGCAGAATCCTCTGGTGAATGTGATACTCGTCGCAAATAAAAGTCTCGGAAATCGTTTCTAACGATCTATTTGAAATGGACTGAATACTTGACTTTTCAATTTCTCTGGAATGAGTTTCTTTGTGCCCTTCAAACTCAAAGCCACTGCAGGTTTAAAATATTATTGCTTTCCATGAATAAATAATTTAATATTTGTTCTTTATTTAAATATAAATTTGGGTGTCGCGTAGGCTCTTTTTGCAGAAAAGAAACTTTTTAATTTTTAATTTCTCTAATTCCTAAAAAGAATTTTATTTTTCCTACTTTCATGAAATTACTTCAATTTTATCAGCGAATAAAACCTAAATTCTAGAGAAAAAACATTTTTTTTTGGAGAAAATTGTTTACATTTAAATATAAAATTGCTAATACCGATGTACCTAATGTTCTGAGCGGTCAAATTAACAACATTTAAAAAGCAAAATATTTTGTTTTCTGTTTTTCGAGTAGGGTAAGAGCTTTGTTTAAGACAATCACAAAATTATACACTTTATACACTTTATAAACTTTTTCCGAATCGAAAAAGTTTTCACTATAATGAGTTTATGATGAGTATTATTTTGCCTTGATTTGTTTTCGTGTTTTTAAAATGCTATAAATTAAATTAATACAGAATTCCGCTTAATTTTAAGGATCAGCATTTTACAGTGAGTAGGACTATAAATTTTCTTTCAAAATTTTTTACCCTACTCAAAAATTTGTTTTGTGGTAACGTAATTTTACACTATTTGCAGTAGGAAGAAAGTGTATTAAGGGGTTTATTTGGATGATATTCCAAATGTAATGGTGACTTTATATTTTTCTGGGTAGCTCTTATCCTTCTGTCATCAATTTTTCATAGCAGGCAATTTAAGAATATTTTTAATTCGAAAAAAACTGTATAATATACGTTTATATTGAAAAATTATGAGTTTTTTGTCGTGTGTTGTTCTTATTATTATTAACATTTAAGGGTGGCTTACCTTCTGAAACGTGATCAGGGTTTAAATCTTTTGTATAATACGTACTTTTGCGACTTTTTAAAATAATTTTGATATGCTAATTTAAGATTTTTTCTTGTATTTCATTAATTTGAATGGTCAGAATTTCGGGTACAAGACCATACCTCTCTACGCAAATTTTTTTTTAGCTTTTTTAAAAAATAATTATAAATACTGATATTTCAAAGTCAATAATGACCTGAATAATTTTAAAAAATCTTGCGGAATCAAAAAATTTGTAAGCATTATATTTACGCATTAGAAAAATCAAAAAATGAAGAAATTACTTTTTCTGCATTTAACAAAAATCTTTGTTCCTGTAACTGGTCTAGCCATATCTAGAAATAACCACTGACCAGATATTTTTGTCCGCAAAGTAAAGGTAGACAAGGTTTTAGAAGAAGAGATTCAGAAAAGATAATAAACACACACACTCTTATACTCTGATGTCGCGAGATTCAATTTTATTTTTCTTGGAAGAGAGTAATTTTCTTGCATTAAACGTTTCTTATTTTGATTTAGCATCCCTATACTCGGGAGCAATTTCTTTTTTTATGAAAAATGAAAAATCCGATTTTTGGTCGATAGCGAAAGCTGATTTTGAAAACCCATGAAATTTTAATCTATAAATTCTCTGTCGATTTTCTCAGAATTGAATACCTTTTTATATAACAGTTTACTTACTCATATTGTGAAGCTAATACCTCGATAGCACGTTTTTATTTTTAGCTGAAAATTAAATTATGTGTAGAAATTCGCAGCCGAGCTTGCTACAATTTTTTATTAGTGTCACTTTCAGATAGTCAGTTTCCACATCCATTTTCTCGAATCTGGACAACTTTTTCAATCAACATTTTTTAGGCTTAATTCAACAGCATTGCAGCTCGAGAGTAGACTTTTGCTTAATATTCAAATTTTTCTTCTTATTCTTTTAAATTCTTCAAATGAGCTTTACAAATGAACCTTTATATAATTTAAATTCAAAGGAAGGTTCCATTCTTGTGTTAAAATTTTTTTTTTTTAAATATTGAAAAAAAACGTTACTGCCCTTAATGTATTATCATGAAATAAGTACATTTCCAAAAAGAAGACATAATTGTAAATGTATTGCAGGCATACGATATGACAATAAAAATATTTTTATTACATACCGCCAAAACTTAATTAAAATTCAACTTAAACCGAGTTTAAATTTTCAATAATAAAATAGCTTCCTTTCCGCAACTGTAAATGCGCTATAGATAAAATTACTCTTTTTAGCAGGTCTAAGACTAAAGATTTAAATATATATATATTACGCTCAATCAATGTCAAAGGTTGCCTATCTTTAAAAAGATTTTTAAAATCTACAAAAATAGATCTACTATTTATTTATGTAAATCTTGGCTAAAGCTTCTAAGCGTACTTCAGAAAAAAATCATTTAGGTTAAAATTGTTTAATCAAAATTTGTTATTTGAAATTTTAGTTTTTTCTTTTTCTTTTTGGAAAACTTAAAATTGCTATTCAATCTAAAGTATCAAAAACTCACTTTATTCCTCGAAGGACTATATACAATTTAATTTAAGTATGTTTTATAAAAAATTTATTCCAGAATCATAGAGGATCTTTAAAAAAATATTATAAATATATATGGAGTGGTTGGCGGAAGGGCCCACAGTACTCCTGCCGAAAATGGGCAACTTAGCTGACCCAAAGAATTACAGGCCAATCACTTGTCTGAACACACAGTATAAGATATTCACAGCTATTCTAAATGATAGGATTGTTCGGGCAATCGGAACTGTGTGACAAGAAATGTATGAACAACACGGCTCAAAGAAAGGCGTAGCAGGATGTCGGGAGAACCTGCTTATCGATAGATTTGTCTGCAAAGATGCAGCGACAAGCTTGACCTATTGATAACCTGGATTGATTACCGGAAAGCTTTCGATTTGTCCTCCCATAAAGATATCATCTGTTTTTTGAAAAGCTTAAAAGTCCATCCGCAAATGGCGAGGTGCATAGAGAGATTGATGCCACTTTAGTAAATCAGATTTACTATCTCATCTGGTTTATTTCATGCGAGGAAAACTTAATGGCATCTCTAAAGACCCTGAGCTCGTCGATAGAAGTGCTATAACACCTTTGCGCTGGGGAGACTTATACGTACCTGGGCGTGCCACAGAACCTCATTTAGGATGTGACATCTATAAAGGATACTCTCCGAAGCAGATATAAACGGCTCATCCGGAAGATTTGGTCTTCCGAACTGTCGGTGAGGAACAAAGAACGAGAATTGACGAAGAACGAGCTCAGATCCCTTGATATCGGGACACGAAAGGTTATGCACATAAACAAAAGCATGCATCTTAAGT
>JAAAKG020141405.1:0-11870 GCA_010014905.2 Druon quercuslanigerum | reverse complement strand
TCGCAAATATTTTAAGTAATATTTAATTCTGAAACATTATGCGATTATGCGGTTTGCATAAATATCGTGTCCCTACTGTTGGTAAATCACGTACTTCACCCAACATTATTAACCTCAGGTGGAGTAATCAAAAATTGTAGTAAGCATAGCAACAAATTCTCTTCATTTCCAAATTCTTGAAAACGAGACAAACTGTGATAACTTTAAAAACTGTAAAAAGTTGTCGTGGAATAAAAATCTAAAGTTCCTCATTTTGTTGTGATAAAATGAATGTAACCAAAACAAATTAATATAAAGTGTAATTTTAAAATTTAGAAATGGAGACAAAACAAACTTCTGTCATTACAATAATTTCTGACTGGTTTTGTTTAATCTAAAGGACTTAAAATAAATTATATAATTAAAAAGATGGTAAAAAAAGTTTAAACTGTGTTATTGGAAGAAAATTTTTTCTTCAGCTCGAGTGAAATATCCGCAGTTAATCGTTATACACAGAAGATTGATGGCTACTTCTAAACAAAACATCAAATATGTCCAACTTCTAAAATCCCGAAATAAAATGACACCGATCGCTAGAGGAACTGCAGGTCTTTGCGAGAATAGAACCCTTGACAGAATAATATTTTCACCTAGGAAGAGACTAAAGCAATAACAGCTATACTTCAAGAAATAATTTAAACTATTTTTCTTGCAGAATTAAGTACCCAGATTGATTCTCCTGACAGAAGTCCTTTTCCGATCAGGTACAGATCTAGATCTCCATCCGACAGGTCCATGCCTCAACCTGTAAGGAAGAGGTCTCCTACAAGCATGCGTCCTCCTCCTATGCTTCCTTCTTCGGATGGACTTGGATGTGCTCTTAAAGAACTTAATTTTATTCAGCTATTTCCTAAAACGAATCCGCAACGTATATTCAAACTTCGAAAATACACATTTCCTGGTAATAAACCAATAAAAGTAGCCGTAGGAACCAATGCATATTTGCCTATTCCTACCCAAGAACAAATTGTATTATCCTCATCCAATGGCGACATTTTTGCAATATTGGAGGCTCATGATGTTTTTGCTGGAATATATCTGGGTGCTAGTAAAAGACGCGCGAAAATAAATTCGGGAAGCGGCACGGTGACTCCTTTGATCAAACAAGAATTGGCTGCAACTCCAGTAGGTTCCAGGCGCCTAATCTCACGGAATTTTCGAATAGAGCTGGTAAAGTCGCTTGAAATTTAAATCCTAATAAAAAATTTTGAGCGGCTCAACTACCTAAAGCCTCCTCTAATGTAATAATGAAAATATAGTTTGAATAAATTCGAATTATTTGTTTATACAACATTGAAATAAACTAAAACAATAATAAATTATTATTTTATCGACTTCGGGTTATTGACTATCGACTCTGTTTAGCTTGTCGAAGGAAAGACTTATTTACTCACTTTTAATTGAATACTAATATTCATTAGATTTAAGTACAGATATAGTTTGGAAATTCCTTGAAATTTGAAAGTTTTAATTAACTGGAAACTGAATTTGCGCACGGTTTTGGTTCAGGTTTTGAACTCGAACCCAAGGACTTTGAACGTAAACAGACAGGGTCGCGTGAAGGCTTTGTGAATGCCGTGAAGCATCAGGGATGTACTAGATAAAGCAGAAGATCTCTAAAACTTTCAGGGATTGCATGAGCTATACAACTTTTATAGATATTTGATAAAAGCTTTTGATTATGCCGTCAAAACTTTTGAAATATTCCCCTTGAACGAGAGCGAAGTAGGTGTCCGGGTCATTACGACAGAATTTCACCTAAACAAACCTGAAATTCTGGTGGCAGATCAAAGTTTCTAGAATCGCTAAGACTCATTTGTGAGCATCTTTCCAGGCCCACGGTACAATCAAAATTAGATTTCTTACTCCCTCGTAGGATTCTGTCCTGACTGGTCGAAAAGGATTTAGTGGTATTCAAATTTGCCACATTACAATGTGCTTCAAACTCTCTTTAATTTTTTCCATATGAAAACTTTAAACCTCAAGAACTAGATAAATATAGCATGATTTTCAATATTATATCAGTCTCAGTAAAACAATATTCTCTTTGCTAATTTCCTTGCTTGATAAGTAAATAGTTGGAAATTCAGAAGTACTTGTTTTTCTCGAATACTCCAAATTTGAAGAGTACGTCTGAGATTTGTTAATACCTTTTTTAAGTTTTAAAACAAGAAAAGTTAAACATTAACTTATTCTGCATGAAAGTTCCATCAATTCGCGATAATATTTCTCATAAAACTGAACAAAAAAAGAAAGAAAGCATATCACATTAATATTTCGGAAAAGCCCAGTATAAATTATGTTAAATTATCCATTAATTCCGAAGCTTTCTTTCTTGAGTTTTTGAGATTGCTGATTTTAAAATTTATGTCAATGATTTAAAATAAAGAAAAGCAAAGGTAAAACCGTGATTGAAAGATATGCATTTAAAGGAAAATATCTGTGCTTGAGTTTTACGAGTTGTGAGTTTTAAATATTTTATTATTTATTTCCTGCTTCATTGCGCATATTTTCTTTATACTTTTTGACTTTAGTTATTAAGTTCTTACATAATTAATTATTATATAATTTAGACTCATAAATACTTTAAAATCTAATTATGAAAGAAATTTTTTTTACAAAAAATAATATTTTTTTAAATGACCTAGTTTTTTGCTGAAATTAATTTATAAATTATAAATATACGATAAAAAGTTATCTGAAGACATATACAAACTACGATATAATGACATAGATGGTAGTTGATCACAGCGAAACCTTGCGGTGATTGTGTAACGTGTTTATTTAATTATATTATCCTTTATTAAAGCAAAAGAATAATCATTAGTTACGCCTCTAAACAACTTCTTCTTTAAAAAAGTAATCGGTTTTTTCAGTTAGAAAAAAGATGATCCTCTCTACATTGCTGCTACCTTTGGCAGTTATCCTTAATTTTATTGATGAATATGATAATATGATATCTATATTTTAAAATATTTTCAACCATCTCGCAAATATGACCGAGCTTCTCAAACGATTGTATATTTCTCTCCGCTGTCTTCTCAAAGTCATAAAGTATTCAAGAAGACATAGGAGGTACAAAACCATATTATCCGGAGTAAAATGTGTATTTTCATTAAATTATGTGGTTTTCTTGATTACGTCTCATGTAGATGCATAATGAAAATTCCCGAACTCTGGATTGATGAGGCCAAAGAAGAACTTATTTACACCACTCCCTTAATAATCATTATTATAATATTGTATAATAATTGAATAAGGAGCATATTTTAAAGGAATAATAGCATTCCGAGTAAATTAAATTCAATTTTGGCATATAAGGATCAGGTTTGAAGGTTTTTTTATCTTTCAACATACATTCTAAAATTAAAATCAGATGCAACGGTATTGGTTCTCCAAATTCAAGTGTCTAGCTCACTCTAATAAGCTGGCGACAAAGACAGATAACCTACGTTTCGCCGAGCCTGCTCGCTTTTGGAGCAGCGACCACTGCCACTATGACAGCTCCTGCTCTCGTTTCCCTAATCTAGTTCAACTCGATCTCCATCTCTTCAGACGGCACCTCTGATCTAATTAGTACTATCTCTGTTTGACTATTTCTCATTCTTTTTCAATTCATGTTTGTTGCAGAACCCATTATTATTATTATTATTATTATTATTATTATAGTTGGGTAGGGTCATTCAAGCCCATAGCACTGAGGTTAGCTATCTAACCTATTGTACTTTAGCCTTTAAAATCTAATCCATATATGCGCATATCGGTGAATAGGAGATATCTTCGAAATCCTCTGGTTCGCAGAAATGATTACCAAAATGCTTCACTCTGAGGCCCCTGGTACACCACAATCACATCACGTGTGACGTGCTGTCTCCTCTCGGACGCCACACTTTCGACAGCGAGGAATGCTGTCGACCTTCATATTACTAAGGTGCTTCATTAAGTGACAATGGCTCGTGAGCATTTCTACCACTATCTTCACCTGCTTTCTTTCCATTTTCAGGAGTTTCTTAGATTTTCCTGAGCATGGGTCTTTGATAAACTTTTTCGAGTGTATCATACCCTTAGCCATCCTCCAATACTCTGCATGCTCCATCAGGAGCCACCTTTCTATGGCATGCCTAGACGAAAATAGATAGCCAACGAGATCAACCATACGAGATCCCATAGTATGGCTCGGGTCCATTGAGGGTATTCGTAGTCCTGTTTCTTGCAAGCATATCCGCTCTTTCGTTGCCCTCAATGTTCTCATGTCCGGGAACCCAGATCAATGTAACCCAGTTCTTACCAGACACTTCGAGAAGCACATGAAGGCAGTACCAGACTAGTCTGGATGTAAACTCCTCTGATTGGAGGGCCCTCAACGCAGCCTGACAGTCAGAGCTTATGCAAGCGTGGTAATTTATATAACCCAGCTTGCGAATCTCCCAAGCCAAGCCATGATTGCTACGATTTCGGCTTGGAATACAGTAGTGAATTTACCCAATGCGATTGTTATCTCAGCACTGGGTTTCATGCCATATATTTTAGCTCCAGATCCTAAGGTATCTCTTGAACCGTCTGTGGATCAAACGAGTGCTGTTCAATCAACTTCAGTTTCTTTTAGGATAATATAAAAACTACCAATTACTTTTTTAGGGAAAGCTTGATCATGCCTTATCATACGTGAATACGTCGTGAATCATACTGACTGAGTCATGTGTGACTCTAGGTGTGATTTCTTGAGGCTGTTGAAGCGTCAACCCCTAGAATATTAGCTTTATTTTATAATTTAATAATTCAAATGATATAAGTTTATTCGTACTGGGGTGCTATCTCTCATTACGCTGTGTTATACATGAAAGTTCACGATAAAAAAATTTCAATTCGTTAATTACGTAACAAACAGGGTTAAGAGAATACCATCTGTTCCCGTACATAGTTAAGACTTTACAATCTATGTACGTGCACAGTTTGGAGAATACCAGCTGTGCACGGGAGCGTGTAGGTTAAAAATTTTATAATTTTAAGCAAGACGTACAAAGGTGGTCAAGTACCATCTATGAAAATTGACATTCACAGGTAGGCAGATGCGCCAGAAAAGACACGGACGCCTTCAGTTGGACCTGATTAGTTGTACCACCGGCCCTTGACATCATTAACCCGTCATTTATCGGTCATGTGTTTCAAATGGGTATCTGGAAAACATTTTAAAATAATAATTAATAGAATTCATTACTATCACTTCTCATAATTAAAAAGCTAAGAATAATGTTCAAATCCCAAAGAACTGTAAAATACTTTCTGTTAATTCAATTAGCTTAATATTGTACATTCTTATAATTTTAATATTGTATATAGCAAAAAAAACTTTTATTCTAAAAACAAGTTCTAAAATTTAAGAGTTTTACCTGAAATGATACCCTGTTCGTCATAAAATCTAGTTTTTGCGTATTTCTGTTGCAACGCACATTCTGATTTGTTAAGTCAAGAAACTTGTCTTAGTGCGCCATCTCTGTTGCGCCAAAATACATAAATAGGCCTCTGATGTTACAAATTACACGTTGCTTACTTTCTTTGCCGAGGAGTCGCTTAAATAACATTAATCAGAGTACGTAAGTTAAGTTCTGTTTCCGTAAGCGAAAAGAAAAGAACAAATAATATTTATAGAAAATATTTCGTTTTGAGTCACATTTCACACAGTAATGTCGCACTGCACTAAAACTAAACTTGGAGGTTATGCTAAGCTGAGATAATCGCTGGTGTCAAAACCGGTAAATAATTGCCGATTAAGTTAAACAGCGCATAGGACTACTTTAATCATGGTTCAAAAGATAGTGAAACTAATTGTACTAATTAATTAAAGCTAAGCAAAGAATAAAATTTAACCACGGTTGGTGAAATCGGACCGAAGTAGCATACAAATTCTGAAAAATTCAGAATAAACTTTGATCACCTGCTACAGTCGCCGTAAAGGGTTAATAATAGAGATGTAACAAATTATTATCAGCAGGATACTTATTACACATAATTCATTTCCTTCCTGATGGAAAGCCGCTATTTTTCAAATGGCACGAATACAACAAATTTACCTGACAAGACAAATGAACCACCTATTTGTTAAAGGCCGATGA
This sequence comes from Druon quercuslanigerum, assembly GCA_010014905.2. NCBI lineage: Eukaryota > Metazoa > Arthropoda > Insecta > Hymenoptera > Cynipidae > Druon > Druon quercuslanigerum. The sequence continues at coordinate 5,718 of JAAAKG020141405.1, read as the reverse complement.
GACTTTAAAAGTATTTAACTTTCGCATCAGGTGCGAATCAGCACTAGTTCTGCTCCAAAATCGTTGAAGTAGTGTGGGCAATGACCTAAAAATCTTATGCATTAAAATTGCGAGGGATTTTTGTCCCTTAGAGCCATGTAACGAGTGGTTTTTCCCACAAAAGTACTAAAAAAAGTACTCAAAAGTGGTAATACAAGATATTGTTATAAACAATTATTTGTTTATCAATTACAAAATACGTATTATGCATCACAATGAATTGCACATATTTACGTCGGACAAAAATGTCGAAATATGGCCGTAGTTCTACTTTCGGTAGACTGAGGTGTTTCTAGGTAGGAAGAGTGAACTTTCCAAGGTCAGACCTTGTGACCTATTAGGGCTAGAACACTTTTTTTTTAACTTACGCTAAATTGACTCAATTCCCAAGCTAATTAGGCTGAAAGACTTTTTTTTAGATGTGCGCAGATTTTTGTATACTCTATTGAGTCCTCTCGCATTGTTCTTTTTTTAAATCAAAGCCAATTGAGGCTGCTTTCACTCATCTGTGGAACACTTTTTCTTAAAGTAATGAGGTAAAAAGCTACACCGTGGTTTTTGAAACTAAGCTATTTTTCGCTAAAAATCGAAAAAAACTGGGGACTTTTCAATGTACCATAACTCGGAACCTATTGAAGATAGCGAATTATTTTTTTTTACGAAATTTTCTCATAATTTTCTTCTCTTTCTTTCTTCAGTTGGATATTTAGCTCTAAAATGTAATGGGAATCATCCGTCTACGTAAACGTGATTTTTGGAAATGTTTTGAAACAAAAAACCCGGTTCTCCCTCGCATTCGTGGTAATATTTTTAATCTATTAAACAGAACCCCTTAAAAAATAATTTTTCAAAAAAAATAGTAGACCCAATTTTTTAGGGAATTGAACTCTTTTTCCGACGTAATGCCTGGAAGAAAGATTAAACGTCAGTCCACCTGCTCTCGACCGGCAAGCTCAGACCACGCAATGAAGAGTTGCGCAGACGGTCCAGTTGGCACTTATGCGTCGCATTAACCATACCTATTCGCGCCTTTAGAGAGTTTTCTCAGTATTTTCGCGATCTCTCTTACGGTGCAGGAACTTCCGTCCGCGCTTTTTCACGTATTTCAACTGCTAGAGCCTGCTGGCTGCGATGACCAATGGACTTAGCTGCTTCCGCCATGTTGAGCTTAAGCAGTTACGGGAGCTTTTCAGAGGGGAGTCACATTCGCGCCACCTAGTGACATTTTGGCACAGCTAGACCATTTTTTATTGTTCTTCAGGAAAACGAACTCATACTTCCAGGTGCATTTAAAAAATAGGTTTGCCTACCAAAAATTTCTATTTGAAGGTTTTTCGGGTCGATGATATCAAACCTAAAGTATAAAATGTTTAGAAATAGAAAACTTATAACTTTCCTTCTATTCCTTACAACAACTAATCCAAGATAAGAATCTCAACATTTAAAGTAACGGATTCAAAATGGCAGATCGAAATTATAATAACAAAACGATTTTTACTCAGAACGCATTGAAACGTAACACGAGAGTTTGTTGCCAATGCCAAGAACGGGCCGTGTCAAGCGCAACACTTACCAAGCACGTGCTGCTGTTGCCAATAGCACGAGCGACACGTGCGAATTCACAAACGGACAGTGTGTTGGTAACTGTAGCTATTGCTATGAAAAAAATTTATTTTAAAACTAATCGCTCGTACCAGAATTTCTCAGTGTAACTTCTATTTCAGAATCGGAAACAGAATCGGTTCCTGTACAAAATGTTTCACTTATTAGTAAAGATCAGCTTACTTACCTCGCCACATAATATACCAATAAGTCTCTGTTTCTTATTGCAGAATTAAGTTTACATTTTGATTGTTTACCAAATGGCGACCCTATTCCGTTTGCTTCTCGCGGAGGACCTTCGATTTCTCCTGATAGAAGTCATTCATCTGAAAGGGATCTTCCTTCTGCTGAGCCTCCTATCCGTGCTAGGTCCTGGTCTCCTCCTGCCAGGTGCATACATCCGGCTATCAAGCTCCCTTCTGCTGATGGATTTCCATGTGGTCTTGAACAAATTGGATTTATTCGACTTATTTCCTATGAAAACCCGCGCCTGATATTCGAACTTCGAAAATACACTTTTCCTGACGATAAACCATTCAAATTACTCGTGGGACCAAATACCTATGCGCATATGACAACCCAAGAATATATTGTTATATCAACATCCAATGGTGACGTCTTTGCAATATTGGAGAACAGTAATGTTCTTGCTGGACTATACCATAGTAGCTCTAAAAAGCGTTGTAAAATAAATATGGAAAGCGATAATGTTATCCGATTGACCTTCGATGAAATTAGAGAAGCTCCAGTAGGTCTGCTCCGCCCGATCGTACGGAATTTTCGAATACAGCGAGTGAACCACCTATAAACCATAATCCATAAAAAACGTTTCTAATATTTTTCTATGTCAAAGTGTGCTGAAGTTTAGGCTTTGGTAATGCATCAAGAATAGTGAAAAATATGTAAAAATCAGATTTCACTAGCCAAAATACTCTTTAGGCAACGGAAATAGGTTGAATTTGTACGAAAACCGGGTTTCGAATTCCGTAAACCTTCTTCATTCAATTCTTATCAACTAATTTATAGAGTAAGGAAGACCATCCCACAATAGATAATTAATCTACAGTAGATAATCATTAATGAAAACACAAATATACCTTAAATAGTTGTTTATAATGTTTATTTATGAACAAATATAGTGTTCTAACTATAATTTATATTGCATTCTATTGTGGGTGGCAGTAGAAATCACTTATGAATGTGGATGTCGAATGGCCAAAGTTCAGTTAGTTCCAACCCATCGTGAAGATAAATCAGGATATAATTTTTTTTTCATCCAAAATGTAGCCAATACTATTACTCAACTCTAACTCTTCATCCCCCTGCAACGGCACATTTATATTTTTTACTAGGAAATGGAGGAAATTCATACAAAATATTATTATTTAAAAGATTTCAAAAATATAAAATAATATTAAATATATAAAATGACAAAGCAGTTGGTCGATTTAATTATTCGTATAATTCAACTCTAATGTAATGAAAATATTTCCGAATGACTAATAATGTATAGGAAGACACTGGAATCTTCATTCGTTAGACAGTTAGAGCAGTTCTCCATTGATAAATTATCAGTTTTTCATCAAAAATAATCCAACGGAAATTTAATTAGACTAAAATCGGAAAATGGCTTCAACTAAAGTAGAAGATAAAATAAACAAACGTAGTACTTTGTTTCATTTTATACTACTCAAACAACACACTCAACGACCCAAAAACGAAATACTTCTACACGCGAATATTAAAACAAATCATCTAAAAAAAACAAATCAGAAACCGAACATGACTAAAAGGGAGAGAGAAATTCACATGACGCCTACCTTTCTTTCCAAAGAAATTTGTTGTTCCGTTTGAAAATGCCAAACCTGGCTTCAAATCTCGAACTTTCCTTTCTTAGAATCCGACGTTCAGCAGGAACCGTCGAAACTTCCTCTCAGTGGGAACGACCAACATGAACTGATGTGTAGCGTCGTTTTGCGACTCTCCCGCTCGTTTTCCTTAATCACCGGTCGTATCCGATAGGTGCTGCCCCCTTTACGCTCCACGCCCAGACTTCATCGGTAAATGACACTTGGCAACATAGTGTAGTAATAAGAACAAAAATACTACAGTTCAATTTACATCACTAATGCCCAAAATCCGACGAAGACCTGAGCAGCTTCTGGCTAGAATTCTTTCGTACTTTTATTTTAAGCAGGGTCCAGAACATATTTTAACACGGATTTCCCACGAAACGTTTCACATAGCGCGTTATAGATTTTTAAGTATTCAAGAAATTTTCAAAGTTTTAGGGATCTAAAGTGTAGGTTGGGGTTTCTGGAAAGAAGTTGATATTTTAGATAATAATCACCAGGTACTGAGTGAAGCCATAGACATTTGTGAGAATTAAGGTTTATGTTTAGGTTCTTTTAACGAAAAAGAACATTTGAAACAAAACAAATTACCAATTATCTTTAGAAACGTTTTACAACAGGTTTTAACAATTTTAGATTATTGTAAACTCCTGAAAAAATAAAAATCCAGCGACCCAATTTTGACGACAATCCTTCTCATTTTTCTTTCCTGTGTTTTTATTTTTGTCAAATATTTTTTTAATTTTTACAGATTATAATAAGAGCTATTTTGTTTCTTTCTTGTAAAGCAAATTTGTTCGTTGGGATTCTGTTTTTTTTCAGGAATTTACATCAATTTGATTATTGGGCGTTGAACAGGATTTTTTATTTGGATTTTATTCTAATTAAAATTTTTTAAATTTTAGTTAGCTTACTTGGATTTCAGGTCATTTCTACAATATTATGTTTTTTAATCAGATGCGTTCAGAAAGGTTACATTATAGTGTGATATCAATCGAAAATCAAGAGGCAATATTATTTAGAAAAGGTTTTTGATTGAATGTAGAAGAAATTATGTTTTACCTAAAATATTATAACAAATTTCGATATTTTTCCTTTCACAGTGATTTTTGTGAATTCGAAGTATATTTAAAACAAGATGAAATTCTTAATCTTTCAAAAAACATCAGATTGTCTTTAATCAAACATTTTTCAGCAGTGATGAAAAAAAGAACAAACTTTCTATTTTGATTCATCAGCAAACTAATTTTTAATAGCAAAGTTTAAATTTACATAGGATCTTTGAAGAACGAGATGAGCATCCTTGGTTTGTAAATTTGACAGATATTCAAATTCCTGATTCAGTTTGCAGACATTCTCAGATTAGGTCAAGGTTTCAGTAATCGTGTGATCAAGAGTAAGTCGAAGCAAATGATGGTTGATAAAAATTGTTTGCATATTAAAAATATTGATAAAAAAATTTCTAAAGGTTTAATGATTGCGAAAGAATTTCTTAGAAACAACCGTGATATAGTTTGTGTTAGTGCTGATAAGGACAGTATTACTGTTTGTAAGAAAAAATCAGATTATGTTAGGGATATGGATCATTTGCCTTCTAATAATGATAGTTCTGAATTATTACATAAAGATCCGTTAAGACACTTAAATATAGACACTTTCGAGGTACTTGACAATTGGACAAAGAAGGGATTTCTGGGTACAGATATAAGATGGACTGATAATAATACTGAAGACACAGTTCTTGCTATTTCAACTATTAAGACTTCAACTAAATTTTTGGAACATAATTTTAATTTGATTCTCAACTTCAAAACACAATATAAGAAATAGCTGAGAATTCAGAAATATAGTTATTAAAAAAGGGGCCCGGATGACTACGTACTAATTGCTTTGGATGTTGTGTTAATATTTCAAAATATACCCCATGAATTAGTTAAACAGGCAATTTAAAGTAGATGGGGCAATATTAAAAAGCGTAATCGATTATATCAAAAAGATTTCATAGAATGGATAGTGTCTATTATGAACTCAACTAATTTTGAATTTAATGGAGCTTTTTATAGACAGAAGTTTGAAACTCCCATAGTTTCAGTCATTTCTCCGATTTTAGCAGAAATAGTGATGAAAGATTTGGAGGTTTTTCCTTTGTGATGTTGCAGTTTGGCACCATTACAAGGGGGCGATTTATTTAAAGAAAAATACAAAAAAAATGGTGCGGCGGTAC
>JAAAKG020141404.1:0-11870 GCA_010014905.2 Druon quercuslanigerum | reverse complement strand
TTTGCTGTTTTTTTGAGTTCTTATAGCATGCTACGGAAGGGCTACTATGTGGCTACTATATGACTACGCTATTGAGTGGCCGTTCCGTTCATTCGGTTCGCCAGGGTAGACTTAGGGTAATCTAAAAATTGAAAATTAACCGAATTGTTGTTTTATAATTTGTAAATAAGACTGTTACCTGCGTATATTCGTCATCTTTTAAACAACATTAGACTTAAGGTGTTCAAAACGTTACAACTTATTTTAATTGATGTTTTATAATTTTTGAGAAAGATTGTTCCTTGTGTGCAAAAAGCAGCTAGGTTTTACTCCTGCCTAATTTCCAGGTACTTTTTTGCTAAAAACAACGATTTTAGCGAAATTAAATTAACTTTATTAAAGTCTCAATTAATTTATGTTAAGAGTAACTTATTAAAATATAATATATAAAATAAATATAAAATATCATAAGGGTCATTTTATATCTTAGGGCGCGTTAAAAAGAAATTGTAAAACTATCGATGTGCAATAAAATATAAAAACTTTGCACCTTCATTCACTGTCTTCATTTTTTAAATATTTATATAAGTATTTAATAGCAAAAATAAATGGTATTATTAATTATTAGGAAGATAAATATAAGTATCAAGAAAAATATTTCAATGTTGAAAATCCCGCCCGCATGCTCGCTTTGTGAATTTAGTTCTGCCAGGAGGCATTCACGGTGCACTCCAAAAGTAAGGACCCTATAAGGAAGGACGCGTCAGTGTTCCCCGACCCCAACCACATCGCCATGACAGTTCTCCTGGCAAAAACGTAATATCCGGGCGCGCACGATTCAAACGACGTAAAATACGAAGCGGTAATGGAATACGTTGAAAAATGATTGCGATAAGTGAAAATTAACTGCTATTGAGTATCTTATGTATGTTTTAATATAGTTATTTTTATTAAATTATTTTCAAGAACGTAGAGCTTTATTGGTCATTGTGAATATTTATTCTTTCATTGATGTATACTTTGTTTTAAAAGTTAATATACATAAGTTTGCAACGGTTACATCACGAAAAAATATCACTGATATTTGGTCGTACCGATTAAATTACGTACGGATTATGTAACATAATTATAGATGTTTGTTCAATGCAACATATATTTGAATGTGTTATTCTGAAATTCGAAGATTTTCTTGACGTTTTTACATAGTACTACATTTGCTTTGGCATTACGCAAAATGTTACTGACCAGATTAGTGTTTTATAAAAACTATAGGCTCTGGTACAAATTTTACGAGCATAAAAATATCTTAAAATTAGTCAAAGAATATTCTTGAATTTTTTTTAGATTTTTTGCAAATTTTTTTGCAAATTTCAAATTTTTGATTTTTTGAAAATTAAAAATTTTTTTCTAAAAAATCTGAAAAGATATCATAGTGTCCTATGGTTAATTTCAAGACATTTTTAATCTGTGGAACTTTATTTTAAACTTTAAAGTTTTTGAGAAAAGAAAACGATGATGGGAAAAAACAGTTTTTGGGACATTTTTCCATTTTGTTTACATTTTGGAAGAAAAAGCACATATATAACAATTTTCTGTTAAAGATTAAGAATTTAGGGCACCGATGGTTGAAGAAATTGTAAGATATTAACGCGTTTCATGTCTGAAAACAAATTATACAAATTTTCACTATTTTTGTATGCTAAAACCGCCATATTTAATTTTGAAGTCAAAATATTAGAATTTTGACCACGGATTCGAATTTAGCTCATCCAAAAACTGTACTAGAAACTTAATAACATTAAACAGATGACCACAGCAGACTGTTGACATCTGTATACTATATCGTGTATACTCAAAACGTAGGTGTCCGAATTACTATGTTCACACTGTAGAGCGGAAGTGACAACTGCTTGTCGGCAGCCAATAGGTAATAAGCAGCCTCGGTGTCGCGTCCTTCCTTATAGGGTCCTTAGTCAGCCACTGGCGCGGGCGTGACCGTACAAGGAACGTAGTAGTAAAGAGGGGGTGGGGGTAAGTAGGTGACATTTCACTGTATATAGTTTATATTTTTCTGTACAAAACAAATGAAAAATATCGGTGTTTTGTCCACTACATAGAAATTATAATTAATTTTTTCACCTGAAATATATTTACAAGAACATGCTACGAGTCAGGTAAAATGAATTAGTTTTGGTTGAGGATTCAAACTATTTGCTGGAAAATGCATTTTTTTGGTTTAATTCAACTATTTTTTGTATAAAATTATAATTATTAATGGTCCAAATCAGTGCTCCCATTTTGAATCCCCAACTGCACTGCGCATGCGTTTCACCAGCATTCTCAATGACTGTATATGGCGTACTTTTTCGAAATTATTAAAAATGTAAATACATTTTTGATAATAAATAATTATCGTAGAATTAATGAAATTGATTTTCCGATCACAAAAGAGTCTTTTAGAATGTAAAGTAAAATAGTTATTTGACTTTACTCTTTACAAATAAATAGTATTGTTTTTAAATTCACCAACGTAAATTATAAATAATTCATGTTATTTTTTTGTACTTTATAATTATTATATACTGTACAAAATTGAGTTGCATATTTAATAATTTCAAATAAACGCGCGATCAATATCCAATGAGGCGGCTGGTGCAACGCATGCGTAGCGTGGCTGGAGAGTCGAATTGGCAGCACTGGTTCGAAGATCAAGGTTTTCGTTGGGATTTTTTTTTTTTTAGTAGAAAGAACTTTTTTCGTTCGACATTTAATTACATTTTTAAAAGTTACAATTCCTCGGTGGAAATTGTTTTAACTGGAAATTTAACTCGCACATGTTTGGTTCAAAATATATCTTCTTAAGTGGAAAATGCATCTTTTTGTTTTTAATTTTTTTCCAATTCAAAAATTTGGTTGAAGATTCATATACTTAATTAAAATTGCATATTATTAGTTAAAAATTAGTTTTTTAATGATTTAAAATTAATTTTTTAAACTGAAAATGGAACTTTTCCATTTTTTGTCGAAAACCATTCTTTTTATAGAAATTTAATATTCTTGTTGGAAAGTTAAACTATTTCGTTAAAAAATGTTATTTTTTTTTATTGGAAATTAATTTTGTTACCTAAAATTTAACTATTCTATTTTAGTCGAAAATTTATCGAAAAATCTGTCTTTTTGGTAGAAGAGAACCCTCATTAGTTGAAACTCAATCTTTTTGAATAACAATTCCTTTCTTTGTTTGAAAATTTAACTATTTAGTTAAAAATTCGTTTTCTTTTTGGTTAAAAAGTTTATTTCACTAACTGAAAATTTAACTACTTTATTTTTGTTGTGGAAAATTTACCTTTCTTCTTTAAAACTTACTTTTCTGACTGCAAATTGAATTATTTTATTTTCCATTTGTAAATTTATCTTTTTTAGTTGATTTATTATTTAGTTGATGCATTATTTAGTTCAAAATTAATTTTATTCTTTGAAAATTGATCAATTAAACTGCAAATTTAATTCTTGTATTTTTGGTGAAAAAATAATTTTTTTTTATGGAAAAAAACTGCTTCATTGTCAATTCGCTTTTTTGGTGGAAAATTGATTTTTTTTAATTTTCAATAATTCTAATTTTACTTAAAAATGTATTTTTTTTAGATGAAATTTCTTTCAATTGTTGAAAATTAATATTTTTGTGTAGAAAATGCATTTTTTTGGGTTTAAAATACAATTATTTTGATGAAAATTCTTTTTTTTTATTGAAAATTGATTGTTTTAACTATACATTTAATTTTTCTAATCTTGGAGAAAAGTTTTCATTCTGAAAAGAAATTATTTTGTTAATTTTTCTAAAATTTCAACTATTCTAATTTCAGTTAAAAATTTATCTTTTTTAGATGAAAATTAATTAACTTTGTTAAAAATAAGTCTCTGATAAAAAGTTTATCTTTTGTGTTGAAAATTCTACTTATGATTTGGTTAAAAATTTATATTTTTCGTTTAACATTCACAATTTTTAGTTAAAGATTCATTTCTTTGGTTGAAATTTGATCTTTTTGACTTGAAAACACAACTAAAAAGTGTTCACAATGTATTTAGAAATTTAGCGTCCTTTTCAATTTGAAGCGATACATTTTCCCGCGAAATTTAAATAATGTATTTATTATTATTAAAGACAGAAATTACGATTTTTTAAATCCTAATTCAAAATGCTCATTAAATTATCTTTACCAGATTTCTAAAAATTTCCGGGGATTTTAAAGGATTTCAAAGATTTATAGGGATTCTAAGCTTTCTGTTTAGAAACGTTTAATGAAAAAATTCAAGTCAATTTATATTTTATATTTTTAAAAACTTTAGAAAATAAATTAAATTAAATTTCAAAGAAATTTTGTAGCTATTATCAAGATTTCTAGGTATTTTATGATATTTCAAGTAATTTCAAAAGATGTTTAAGGATTCTAAACTTTTTTTTATAGAGCTTTAATGAATAAGTTTATTTGAATTTATATTCAAGGGATTTCAAATGATTTATAGCTTACTAAATAAATTAAACTTTATTTCAAGGAATTTCAAGAATTCTAGGAGAAAGATTGAAGATTTTTGGGGATTTTCAAAAATTCAAAAACTTTTATTTGAAGAATGATAAAAAAGGAGAAACTTCTAACCAAAAATAAAATTTTGAAATTTTCAGATAAAAATATTTACTTTTAGTTCTAAAAAAGGAATTTTCAAAAAAAAAGTTACCTCAAACCAAAAAGATAAATTTTCAACCAAAATCGTGAATTTTCCACCAAGAAAATAAATGTTCTACCAAAAAAGACCAATTTTCAAGAAAACACATTAATTTTCAACAAAAATTTTGAATTTTAAAGCCAAAAATATGAGTTTTTAAGCAAAAAGTTACTTTTTTAAGAAAAAGTTACATTGGTATAAAAAAATAGTTCATTTTTCAACCAAACTGTTAATTTAAAACCGAAAATATGAATTTTGAACCAAAATAGATTAATTTAGAATCCAACAATTAGAATCTTCACGAAAAACGATCAATTAACATCCTAGAAGATTAAATTACAACCAAAAAAGATGAATATTTAACAAAATACAACAATCTTTAACTAGAAAATATCAATTTTAAATAGAAAATATCAATTTTCAACCCAAAATAAAATAGTTACATTGTAAGTTAAAAAAATAAATTCTCAGCAAATAAAAAAAAGAGTTTTATTTAAAAAAATAGTTACATTCTCAACAAGAGAGATGAATTTTCAACTAAAAAAGTGAATCGTAAAAAAATTAATTTGAAGCAAACAATTCATTCCAAAAGAACATTTCTAACCCGAAAGATTAATTTTTTTAAAATGGAATCGTTACATTTTCAATTTTTTAACCAAGGAGGTCAATCTTGAAAAATATGAATTTGTAACAAAACAGTTGAACTTTTAACTAATTGATTGAAAGTTGAACAAGAATATTAATTTTCTATCAAATAGAAATATGAGTTTTTAACAAAATACATTAATTTTCAACAAAAATTGTTGAATTTTAAAGCCAAAAGAACTAATTATCTACACACGGTTTAAATTTTCAACCTAAAAATATAATTTTTTCCAAAAAAGAATATTTTCAACCAAAAAGTTATAAATTTTAATTTTAAAAATCAATTTTTAACCAAGTAATTAAATTTAGACTAAGAATATAATTTTTTAAAAAAAGAGATGAATTTTCAACTAAAAAGGTCAATCTTAAAGAAATTAATTTTCAATAAAAGAGTTCAGCCCAAAGGATGAGTTTTTGTCCGGAAAATTATTTTTGTTTTTTTAATAGAATAGTTCAATTTTCAACCCAGGTGAATCTGAAAAAAATATACATTTTTAAGAAAATAGTCCAACTTTCAATCAAGTAATTAAATTTTCAAATTCAAAAGATGAATTTTCAACCAAATATTTAAAATTTCAACAAAAAATATTAATTTTTTACCAAGAAAATAAATGTTTAACAAATAAAAAAACAAACTTTCAAGAAAGCACATTAATTCTCCACAAAATTGTTGAATTTTAATGCCAAAAGGACCTTAAAATAGTTCAATTTTTAATAAAACAATTAATTTTTAACCGAATATTTTAATTGGATACAAAATTCTTGAATCCTCAACCAAAGCAGATTAATTTTTGACAAAAAAGACAAATTTTTCACAAATTATGAATATCAATGAATTTTTAATAAAAATGATGAATCCTAAAAAAATCAATTTTCAATAAAAGAGTTTAGCCCCAAAGATAAGTTTTTGCTCAGAAAATTATTTTTGTTTTTTAATGGAACAGTTTAATTTTCAACCAAGCTGAATTTAAAAAAAATATACATTTTTAACAAAATAGTCCAACTTTCAATCAAGTAATTAAATTTTCAAATTCAAAAGATGAATTTTCAACCAAATATTTAAAATTTCAACAAAAAATATTAATTTTTTACCAAGAAAATAAATGTTTAACAAATAAAAAAACAAACTTTCAAGAAAGCACATTAATTCTCCACAAAATTGTTGAATTTTAATGCCAAAAGGACCTTAAAATAGTTCAATTTTTAATAAAACAATTAATTTTTAACCGAATATTTTAATTGGATACAAAATTCTTGAATCCTCAACCAAAGCAGATTAATTTTTGACAAAAAAGACAAATTTTTCACAAATTATGAATATCAATGAATTTTTAATAAAAATGATGAATCCTAAAAAAATCAATTTTCAATAAAAGAGTTTAGCCCCAAAGATAAGTTTTTGCTCAGAAAATTATTGTTGTTTTTTAATGGAACAGTTCAATTTTCAACCAAGCTGAATTTTAAAAAAAATATACATTTTTAACAAAATAGTCCAACTTTCAATCAACTAATTAAATTTTCAAATTCAAAAGATGAATTTTGAATCAAATATTTAAAATTTCAACAAAAAATATTAATTTTTTACCAAGAAAATAATTGTTCACCAATAAACAAAAAAAATTTCAAGAAAGCCCATTAATTCTCCCAAAATTTGTTGAATTTTAATGCCAAAAGGACCTTAAAATAGTTCAATCTTTAATAAAACAAATAATTTTTAACCGAATATATTAATTTTATACAAAATTCTTGAAACCTCAACCAAAGCAGATTAATTTTTGATGAAAAAGACGAATTTTTAACAAATTATGAATATGAATGAATTTCCCATAAAAACGATGAGTCCTAAGAAATGCAATTTTTAACCAAATATTAAAATTCTTAACCAAGTGATATCAATTCCAACCGAAAAATTCAAAAGTAGACTTCTCAGCCAGAAATATTGTTTTTTGTGTTCGGTTCTATTAATTTAATTTGCCTTTAAGCGAAAAAAATGAGGAAAAGGGAAAGAAAGGAAATTAATCTTAAAACAGAGAAAAAAGGGGGATTAAAAAAAATGCAATCAACCAAATTTGTCAAAATCAAAATAATTTCTAATAAGCCCTCGGATTTTATTTAATTTTATCCTAATATTCCTACAGTGAAGTTTTAAAAAATGGAAATAATTTTCAAAAATGGATTACAATTTAAAAAATTCTAAAACACCCCTACATACTCGATAAATTGATAAATTAATTTCTGATTTGAATTCTGAAAAGAATCAATAAAACGAAATTCTGATTAAGAGATATGATTAGGTTTTGACACAAAAAATAAAAATGAGATAAGAAAAAAATTGTTTCTTCAAGATGTGCATAAGAAACATGTTCATTTTATAAACCAATAAACTGATTTCAAAAAATTTTAAATATATTAAATTTTTTTTTTATTGTACCATATGCTGCAGATGATTGCGTCACTTTCATAAAAAAGCAGGCAGATTCAATTAACCTTCCGGTCAAAGTTTTCGAAGTTTGTCCAGGAAAACCAGTGGTAATTATTTCTTGGGAAGGAATGGAACCCGAGAAATCTTCTATATTATTAAATAGCCATATGGACGTTGTTCCTGTATATCCTGTAAGTAAATAAAAAAAAATTTAATTTATTACAATTTCAGCAAAATATTTGAATTTTTAAACAAGTAGTTTAATTTCCAATCTGAAAAGATGAATTCTTAACCAAAAATACGAATTTTCAAATAAAACTATTAATTTTCAACTATAAAAGATATATTTTCTACTATAAAAGACTAATTTCCAACCACAAAAGATATACTTTCAACCAAAAAGGGAAAAGTTACATTTATAATAAACCAAAGTATTTTTCATAAAATAATCAAATTTTTCAACTAAAGGGATGAATTTTCAACAAAAATCATGAATCTTCAACAACAAAAAATGAACATCTAACAAAAGTAACTTGACTTTTAATTAAAAAAAAGATAAATTTTTAACCAAAAAGAAAAATTTTGAATTAAATTATGAATCTTCAAAAAAAAGTAGTCCAATTTTCGGACAAAAAATACTAGGTTCCCATACATTTATAAGATTGTTGAATTTTCAACCAAGAAAGATAAATTTTTAGCCAATAATTTTTCTACCAAAAAAGATGAATTTTCAAAAAATTTTCAACAAAAAAATCAATTTTTTGTAATCACATAGTTGAATTTTTAACAAAAATATTAATTTTCAACCAATTAGATGAATTTTAAACTAAAAACGATGTTTTCTCAACCAAAAATTGAATAGAAAAATATGCAGATGAAAAAAATGTTTTTCAATAAAAAAGACGAATTTTGAACAAAATAGTTACATTTTCAAACCAAAAGATAAATTTTTAACTAAAATTACGAATCTTCAGCATGAGAAAAAATTAATATAAAACAAAAAAAAGTGTAATTTTTTAACCGAAAATACGAGACTTCCATAAATTTCGAAGATTCTTGATTTTTCAACCAAGAAAAATGAATTTTCCGCCAAGAACTTTGCTACCAAAAAAGATGAATTTTTTATTCAAAGGAAGGATTTTCTATCCAAAAGGACGAATTTTCAACAAGGAATTTAATTTTTTTCAAAAAAGAGGATTTTTTAACAAAATAGTTTTAAACTAATAGTAAATTTTCACCTAAGTAGATAAATTTTAAACTAAATACAATCAATTATTAACTAAAAATAAAATAGTGAAATGTGGAGTTTAAAAAATTGTTTTTCAATTAAAAAGACGAAATTCGAAGAAAATAGTTTAATTTTCAATGAAAGAGATCAATCTTCAAACAAAATAAATAATCTGCAGGAAAAATATGAATTCTTAACAAAGTATCTTAATTTTAACCACAAAAGACAACAACAAAAATTAATTTAAAAATAAAATTCTTTAATTTTTCAACCAAAAATATACGAGGTTTCCATAAATTTAGAAAATTGTTGAATTTTCAACCAAGAAAAGTAAATTTTCAGCCCATAACGTTTCTACAAAAATACATGGATTTGCAAAAAAAGCAGTTGAATTTTTGTCAACGAAAAAAGATAAGCTTTTAACAAAATAGTTGAGTTTTCAAAAAAATAATTAAATTTCCAACAAAATAGATCAATTTTGAACCACATAGTTAAATTTTTAACCAAAATATTATTTTTCAAACAATTAGATGAATTTTAAACTAAAAACGATCTATTCTCAACGAAAAATGGAAGAGGAAAATATGCAGATCAAAAAAATGGTTTTTAATAAAATTTATTTTATTTATTTAATTTATTTTGAACAAAATAGTTACAGTATCAAACAAAAAAAATAAATTTTTAACTAAAATTACGAATTTTTAACATAAGAAAAAATTAAAATAAAACAAAAATTAATTGAATTTTTTAACCAAAAATACGAGTTTCATAAATTTCGAAGATTCTTGATTTTTCAACCAAGAAAAATAAATTTTCCGCCAAGAACTTTTCTACCAATTTGAACTTTTGAACTTTTGTCAAAAAAAAAGATGATTTTGTAACAAAATAGTTCAATTCTCAACAAAATAGTTAAATTTTCAACAAAACAATTAGATGTTGAACTATATAGATGATTTTTTAAACCACATTGTTGAATTTCTAAAAAAAAATTATTTTTCATCAAGTAGACGAATATTTAACTAAATCTCAACCAAACAGGGAATAGTGACAATTTTAGTTCAAAAAAATGTATTTCGAATAAAAAAAAACACTAATTTTCTACCAAATGTTAAATTTTTAACTAAAAACGATCAACTGTCAATAAAATAGTTTAATTTTTAACCAAAAAGATGAATTTTCATATACAATTGTGAATCTTCAACTAAAATAAATTAATTTTTAATAAAATAGTTTCACATTTAACAAAACAGTTATATTTTCCAAACAAAAATACAAAGTTTCAGCAATAAAAAATTTTTCAGTCAAGAAAAAAATTATATTTTTAACAAAATAATTGAATTTTTTAAAAAATAATTAAATTTTTAACTGAATAAATGAATTTTCAACCTAATAATTAATTCGTTAACTACATGGTTACATTTTTGCCACATTGTTGAATTTTCAACACAATATTATTTTTAAACTAAAATCACAAATCCACAATAACAAATTTTGAACAAAGTATGAAAAATTTAATTGTTGAATTTCCAAGTAACAATCAATAATTTTCAAGCAAAAATAGAATAGTTAAATTTTTATTTCAAATAATTAATTTTCAGCACCCAAAAAAGGAATTTTCAATAAAATAGTTCAATTTTCAACCAAATAGTAGAAAACGTAATTAAAAGAGCAGTCCTTACTCAAAAATTTGTAGTAAAAAAATAACTATATTTTATGCTCTATCAGTTAAAATTTAAGATTGATAAAAACGAGGTTTTTAATTGATCATTTTTAAAATTAAATGACGCTAAACTAAAAAATGAAGAATTTTTAACTTTTATCAATGATACAGTTCAGAGTTTACAAATGTTTCTTAAATTAAACACTTTTTAATTAGAAGTCAAAATTATTTTAACTTTGAGTGATAACAAATTAATAATTTTTCAATTGGTATTTATGCATTAAAATTTGTTTATAAAAATTTTTTAATATTCTCTTAAACATTTTCCTAAAATAAAAAATCACTTTAAATTTTCCCAGGAATCTTTAGACAAATTTTGTATTATCTTAAGCCTTTTAAAATTCTCAAATAACTTTAAAATTTTATTTTAAAACCTTAAAGAATTTACATTTAATTTTACACTTTTCGGAATCTGACCATTTTTTAAATATTTTTGACACTTGATCAAAGTTTTTTAAAATTTTAAATTTTAGACGCGAATTTTTTTAAGTAGATAAATTTTGAATTAAAAATATCATTTTTTAAGCAAGATTAATAATTTTTTACTAAAAAAGACGAATTTTTAACCAAATAGTTGATTTTTCAATGTAAGGGATGAATTTCAAACCAAGGGATTAATTTTTTGCCTAAAAACACAAATTAAAAAAAAAATATGAGAATTTTTAACTAAAATAGAAATTAATTTTCAAACCACAAAGGTTTTCTACAAAAAGTAGGCATTTTTAACAGAATGCATAAATTTTCGAAAAAAAAGGAAATAATTTTCATGCAAAAAGATTAATTTTTCACCAAAAAATTTTTTAAAAAAATAGTTAAATTATTAACCAAAGAAATGTGCTTTTACTTTTTAAACAAGTAATTGAATTTTCGACAAAAAAGTTAATTTTCAACCAAAAACATTAATTTTGGCTAAAAAAACGCGAATTTTCTACAAAAAAAATAAGAATTTAAAAAAAATATATATAAATTTTCTACAAAATATTTACATAAAAAATTAATAATTTTTCAATTTGGTATTTATGCATTAAAATTTGATCATAAAATATTTTTGAATATTCTCTTAAACATTTTCCTAAAATAAAAAATCACTTTAAATTTTCCCAGGAATCTTTAGACAAATTTTGTATTATCTTAAGCCTTTTAAAATTCTCAAA
>JAAAKG020141401.1:0-11871 GCA_010014905.2 Druon quercuslanigerum | reverse complement strand
AAAAAAAAACTAAAATGCCCATTTCCGACATAAATAACTAAAATACATAAAAATGTAAAATATTTTCAATAATTTGAAAGCTTTAATTTAACAGCTCAATAAAAAGCGCAAATTTGTCTAAATACTTTTAATTTTTGCACGATTATTTTTATTAAAAAGAATAATTATTTGTACATTTAATTGTCAAAACTTCAAATTTAAGTTATAAAAAAACTTCAACAATTAAATTTAAATTGTTCATAAATTATTTAACTTTATTGAAATATAATTTTTTGTATTAAAAATACTAATTAGTTGAGACATTTTCGAGGCATCGTTGCACTACTGTTTTATAATTTTTTAACATACTTTAGCGTTTTACAACAAAAACTCGCATTTTGAAACAAAAATTATTATAGTTTGAACAAGATTTGCAATTTTGAGAATTTTCAGGTGATTTTCAGGTTTTTTACGGGAAATGGTTTATATTACACAAAAAATATTAGATTTCTTATACGAGTTTTTTTTATTAAAAATATTTTTTATTTTTGCACAAAAATCACTAGGTTTAATCCCAATAAGTTTTTTAAATATAATAAATCCAAAATCTTGAAAATATTCGGATTTTCAGTATTTTTCGTGGGAAATTAAAATTTTATTTTAAAGAATATGACTATTTTTGGTTAAGTTGGTGTTTTACATCGAAAATTAGTATTTACAACAACAAAAATCATAGTAATTTGAGCTTGATTTATAATCTTTATTCGTTTTTTATTATGAAAATAATTTGTATTTTTAATTCAAAAAACTAGATTACAAAAACTATTCACAATGTTTTAAATATTTTAGCTTATGATAGTGTTTTTAAATCAGAAATCGGCATTTTTATTTTTAAAAAACAAAAGATTTTAGTATAATTATAAATTTTTTGTACATTTGTAGATTAAGCTAATGGTTTTTTGATTGATTAAAAAAAATTTATAATTTTGGAATAGTTAAATGAAGTTTTTCATAGGAAATTGATTACTTTAACAAAAATTATTAGACTTCAAAGAAGATTTTCTATTCTGACCAATCTTTTGCTATGTTTTGTTATTTTTTTCGTCGAAAATTCTTGGCATTTTGGGTAAAAAATTATTAGAATTCAAGAAATAAAAAATAAATTTAAACGAGAATGTGAAACAAAAATATCTAAATTTTAAAGAAGATTGACAATTTCGAATAATATTTTTTTTTATGTTGTGTTAGTGTTTTTCGTTGGATATTGTTAGTATTTTTTATGAAATAAATTATTTCAATGAATATTTACCATTTTTAACAATAAAATTGTTAGATTTAAATATATTGATGTTTGTTTAATATAATAAAATTTAGAATTTTGAAAAAATTCACATTCTGTTTTTTTGCACAAAAATCACTAGGTTTAATCTCAATAATTTTTTTAAATATAATAAATCCAAAATCTTGAAAAATTTCGGATTTTCAGTATGTTTCGTGGGAAATTAAAATTTTATTTTGAAGATGATTAATTTTTGAATAATTTTTGGTTACGTTGATGTTTTACATCGAAAATTAGTACTTACAAAAAAAATCATAGTAATTTGAGCTTGATTCATAATCTGTATTCGTTTTTTATTATGAAAAAATTTTGTATTTTTAATTAAAAAAATTAGATTACAAAGAAGATTCACAACTTTTTAACCATTTATGTTATGATGGTGTTTTTAAATAAGATATCGGCATTTTTATTTTTTTTAAGCAATAGATTTTAGAATAATATAATTTTGGAACAGTTAAATGAAGTTTTTCACAGGAAATTGATTACTTTTAACAACAATTATTAGACTTCACAGAAGATTTGCAATTCTCACCAATTTTTTGCTACATTTCATTATTTTTTTCGTCGAAAATTATTGGCATTTTGGATAAAAAATTATTAGAATTCAAGAAATTAAAAATAAATTTAAACGAGAATGTGAAACAAAAATATCTAAATTTAAAAGAAGATTGACAATTTCGAATAATGTTTATTTAACACTTTTTTAAACACTTTTTAACAATAAAATTATTAGATTTAAATATATTGATGTTTGTTTAATAAAATAAAATTTTAAGTCTGGAAAAATTTCGGATTCTGTTAGTTTTATTGGTCGCAAATTAAATTTTTGATTACAAAGCATGAGCTTTAAGAGAAGATTCATAATTTTTTTAAAATATTTTAGATTGATTTAGCGTTTTATACGGAAAATTGGTATTTTAAAACAAAAATCATTATAGTTTTAACCATATTTCGAATTTTTTAACAATTTTGTGATATTTTAGCATTTTTCGTCTAAACAATTGAATGTTTAACAGTTGAAAATATAAGTTTTAAGTGTTGGAAATACAATTTTCTTTAACTTTCAACAGTTTTAAAAGTAATCTGTTAAAAAATAAACTATTAAAAACTGAAGAAAATTGAAGAAAAACGTGAAGTTTGTATTAAAAACAATTGTTAAACATGTTATATTTACATAATTTTTCGTGCGAATTTCGTAAATAAAGATTTCAATCCATAATTGTTGTTAACGAAGTCGATTGTTTCGAAAATGGGTCGCCATTGGCAAATCAGGTTTCAGTCTCCTTATTAAACAAAAAACATTAGTTTTGAAAGAAGATTGACATTTTTAAACAATTTTTTGTTTACAGAATATTTACAATGTATGAACCATAATTTGGGCATGTTAACGTTTTTCGCCGAAAATATAATTTTAAACAAAAATCATTTGTATTTCAAAAATTAAATTTACAATTTTAAAGAACTTTAGGTCATGTTGGTTGTTAATGCATAAAATATTATACATTAATTCTGAAGTCAAGATTTCAATTTTCATTAAATATTAATAATATTGTCCCTATTTTTCTTTTATAATATTTTAGATAATAGGCGCTATAAAATACAAAAAATGTTGTATTAATATCAATTTATATTTTAATTTAAAAACATCCTTTGACAAATAAAAAATTGTTTTCCGTTAAGTTTAAATTACATCCACTGATAAATTTCGAATCATAAATTGAAGCAGTTATTTCAATTTGACCTCCATTTCTTGTAACGCTTCAGCGATTTATCTATCCATTATTCTGCATTGATTCAGAAGATATGATAGATCTGTAGATATATTAGAGAATTATGATAATTGATTTTGGGAATGCTCTAAATTCTAGGCTCACATGGAGGAGCTACGACGCAAGGCGTACCGTAGAAGATTGTTTAACGAGCAAGCTGGAAAATTGATATCTCGCGCCCCAGCTTTGAAAGATGAAGTCGCATGGCGCGTTGATCATCTCAATGCAAAATGGGAACTCGTTGAACAAATTATGGCTCCTGTTGCCAGGCCTGTATCCGATCACCAGGATGTTTCTGCAGGTGAGAATTCTGCGGTTTTATAAACAAAGCCTTCCAATTTTAACAGTAAACAGATCTTGGTAACAATATTTCAAGATTTACATAACATCGCGTTGACATTCGTGAGAAAGGTATTCCGCCGCAGGGATTAAAAACATTTTTTTTGCTTATTCCCCTCCGTTAGTTGACGAATTTTCAAAAATGTACATAAATTTCAGAATAAAATTATCAATCTTTAAAGAAAAAAGGTATTTTCAATAAAGGAGTTTAACTTTCTACGAAGTAGTTGAATTTTCTGCCAAGTAGTTGAATTTTCAACTTAAAAAGATGAATACTCAATGAAAAATGATACTTCAAACAAAAAAAATTTTAATTTTAAATAAAAAAAGAGTTACATTTTTAATACAGTATTTTTTTAAAGATAGGATCTTTCATAAATGGAATAAAACTATTTTTTAGATAAACAGGGTGGCCATTGGTCCAGTAAACCGGAAAGCGATAGTGAATTAATTTTTTTACCGGGGATTTAAAAAATTTTTAGAGAAAAAAATCTTTACAACTTTGATTTTAATCGTCTTTTGAAATAATTAGTTAACTTGTTTTTTTCGTCAGTTATTATATCAATTTAGTGTAGAATGCGTAATTCGAGAATCTT
This sequence comes from Druon quercuslanigerum, assembly GCA_010014905.2. Taxonomy (NCBI): domain Eukaryota; kingdom Metazoa; phylum Arthropoda; class Insecta; order Hymenoptera; family Cynipidae; genus Druon; species Druon quercuslanigerum. The sequence continues at coordinate 7,849 of JAAAKG020141401.1, read as the reverse complement.
TTACTTTAAACATTTTCCATTTTAGATTTTTAAGTTTTAAGTGTTATTTTAATGTAAAAAATTTAAACTGCAGTTTTACAGACTTAAAACAATTAAAAATCAGAAGCATTTAAAATCGAAGATTTTTTTATAGCAACCATTTTTATTTGATCAACTGTGAATATAAAGCACTTAATGATTTTTTAAATTGAATTGCACTTCAAGATTTAAAAAGTGAATAATAATTTATTTTGTTTTTAGAATTTGCAGAATATAGCGTTAAAAATTAAACTCTTTCAATTGTTAAACAAATGTGAACGCCCGATTGAAACTATATAAAACTTTTTACAATTTTGGAATAACTTTAAAATAATATATAAAATATATAAAACCTAATATATATTTTGGCAGATTTCGAACAAAAATTTGGAAGCGTTTTATGAATTTTGAAAGGCTTTAGAAGGAAAAAATACATTTCATAGGAAAGAGTGTAGCCAAAATAGGCTGTTTTTAGCCTATTTTTTGGACCTCGATAGCGAACTGGGTAAAAAATGTATAACAGCGAGTAATTTGATACGTGTAACATATTTTTATATTTTTTTCCCAGGTCGCTAGGGAGGTCCAAAAAATAGGCTAACTTTTACGTTACTTTTTGAAAATCATTTTTTATTTTGAAAAATTAATTTTCTGAGAATATTTAAAAAGATTTATAAGGATTTACAAAATTATCAAAAATAAAAGTGGGAAATTTTTTTAATTTGGCAGGATTAAAAGAAATATTTAGGAAAACTTAGAATCATTTTAAGAGAAGTTTAAAGGTTCGAAAAAAAATTTTTAAATCTCCAAAGAAAATGGCAAATGATTTTTCATTTAAAAAAATTAATTTTAAGATAATATTTAAAAAGATTTACAAAATTATCAAAAATGAATGTGGAAGATTTCAAGGATTTTTTTTTAATTTGGTGGAATTTAAAAAAAATTAAGAATAATTCGTATCATTTTAGAAGAGGTTTAGAAGTACTAAAAAAAAGTTTGATAATTTAAAATTCGAAAAACTATAAAACAACATGTAGATGTTTCAAGATTTTGAAATAAAATTTTTGAAGTATTTTAAAGAATTCTAAACTATTTAAAATAACAATAATTGAAATTTTAATTTAAGAAGTGTTCAGTTTATAAAAAATTTAAATCGTTTATTTTTTTATGTTTCCAGCTGAAAATTGCCTAAAATGATATAATTTTGACATTGTTTAAATCCATTGATTGATTCTTCAATTTAGAGCATTAAAAATGATAACGTTAATTTATATTTTTGGAATTGATTCTGAATCTTTAAACTCTATAATTTATAAAAGTTTCAAATGTTTAATTTGTCAGTTTAACTGCATTTAATTTAAAAATTTTCAGTGTAAAAGTATTAGTAGTTTCCAAATTATACGTGTAAATTATTAAGCATTTGAATAGAAGAATTTTGAGTTAAAAACTTTTAAACTTCAGTTTCAAAAGTTTAAAATCAGTTTTTATTGCTTCTAACGAAAACATTTTTAGCTTTAGAGTTCGATTTTTTAAATTTTATTGGCCTTAGAAAATGTATGCGAACTTTTAAATTAAAAAGACAAATTTTCAAAAAACGTAGTTAAATTTTCATCTAAAAAAAGATTTTAGTTTGACTTTTCAACATCAAAATATGAATTTTAAACAGGAAGAAAATTTTATACGAAGATGCTTGCTTTAACAACCCTAAAAAGACGAATTTTTAACCAAAAAAGTTGACTTTTTAACAACATTATTGAATTTTTAAACAGATTGTTGTATTTTTATCCAAGAAAGATGAAATTTATACTAAAGTAAATGAATTTTTAAATTCAAAAGACAAATTTTCTAAAAAATAGTTGGATTTTTATCTAAAAAAGATGTTCGTTGACTTTTCAACACCAAAATATGAATTTTATGCAGGAAGTAAATTTTAAATGAAGATGCTTGCGTTAACAACCCTAAAAAGACGAATTTTTAACCAAAAAAGTTGACTTTTTAACAAAATAAATGAATTTTTAAACAGATTGTTGTATTTTTATCCAAGAAAGATGAAATCTATAGTAAAGTAAATGAATTTTTAAATTCAAAAAACAAATTTTCTAAAAAATAGTTGGATTTTGATCTAAAAAAGATTTTCGTTGACTTTTCAACACGAAAATATGAATTTTAATCAAAAAGCTAATTTTCTTTGGAAACAGTTAAATGCAACCCGAAAAGGTAGATTTTTCTAAAAAGGAAAAAGACCAATTTTTTACAAAACAGTTGAATTGTCTATGAAATAAATGAAGTTAAAATATACAAATTTTCTAGTAAAATAATGAGTTCTTATCGGGAATACTGGAATTTTTAACAAAAATATGAATTTTCAATCAAGAAGATTAATATTTATCAAAGAAGACCGATTTTTTTAACAAAGTACATGAATTTTCAATTATGAAAGATAAATTGTCTACCAAAAATTTAATAGTTATATTCTCAGTTCAAAAAATTAATATTTAACCAAAGAGATGAATTATAAACTAAAATTATGAATCTTTTGACTACAAAAGTGCATTTTTACCCAAAAAGGTGCACCTTTAACCAAGAAGTTTTACAAAATATCGTGTTAGTATTGGTGGGAAAAATATTCAGTCGCAACCAAAAAAATATACTTTCAATAAAGTAGTTTAATACCTTAGCTATTAGTTGAATTATTTTTACAAAAAAAATATTAATTCACAGCGTAAAATAATATTTCAAACAAGAAAGATTTGAATTGTGAATAAAAGCAGTTCATTTCAAATAAAAAAAGTCGAATTTTTAACATTGTCGTTTCTCAATCAAAACAGATGATTAATTTTCAATTAGTTAGATTTTTAAGCCAAAAAGACGAACTTTTTACAAGACAGTTGAATTTTCTACCAAAAAATACTATTTTTCAACAAAATACATAAATTTTGAAAGAAATAATTGAATTTGCAAATAAAAAAGACAATTTTTAAACTGTATAGTTGAATTGGAAACCAAAAAGATTAATTTTTAAACGAAAATGATGATTCCTTAATCCTCATATGGAATAGTTAAATTTTTAACAAAAGAGATTAATTTTCAATCAAGAAGATACAATCACATACATTCACACATGAATTTTTCAATTAAATTTTAATTAAAAAAGATAAATTGTCTACCAAAAATTGAATATGTAAGTTTTCAGTTAAAAAAATTAGTTCAATCATCTAAAAAATAATTTTTTAACCAAAAAAGAACAAAATTATCAACTTTAACGCTTTTCAAACATTCAATTTGATTGGTGGAAGATTTTAAAATTGGGGAAAATAAATTTGCGGTGCGTTGTGTTTGTAATTTTGGATTGAAAATATCGAAAGGTTAAAAATAAAAAACTTGAATTAAAAATTACAATTATTCGAATCGTCAGACGCTTAAAACTTTAAAGAGATTAAAATTTTGTCCAAATGGTTGTTTTTGAAAACCTGATTGATTGGCTTTTCATTACCCGAAGTTGGTTTATATCTTAAATTTGAAATTGTGTGAATTAAATCTACATATAAACCTTTTTCATCAGAAAAGTCATAGAAAACTTTTTGCAAATTGAGAAGCATTTTTGTTTTTTAATATTCTTGTGCGGTCAGATTAAATCTTTTAAATTATCTGATTAATTATTGCAAATATTATAAACGTTCTATATTAGTAGTTTTCGCAAGAAATTAATATATATGAAAAATTAATATAAAAAAATAAAGTTTCGTCAAAAACTTAACATTTCTTTAAATTGTAGGTTGTGTTAGTTTTTTTCCGAGAAATTAAAATATCTAAACAAATATCATTCAGATTCCCAATTTGTGCAATAATTTTAATATTTTTAAAGTGGTTTTTAACGTTTAGCGTTTTCTAAAAAAAATTATTAAATTTTAAAGATTAATAATTTAAAAAAAAAATCGGCTGCTTGATTGTTGTATACCAAAATTTCGCAATTAAAAATAAAAATCATTATAGTTCGAACAAGATTAAAAATCTTTTAACAACTTTGGATTATTTTTGTGTGTTTTCGTCAGGAGTTGGTATTTTTAATTTAAAAGATTCCATTTCCAAAAAGATTCAAAAAGTTAAAAATTACAGGTTATATATTATATAATATAATAATCAGAATTTTATTAAATACTTTTAATAATTTAAGTATTGAAAATCGAATAATTGAAATCGTTTGAACCCTTTTTTATGCCAAAAATTTTGTATGTATTTTAAAAACAAAATATTAACTTAAACAAGATCTAGAATAATTTAATAATTTTGTTTTATATGACTGCTTTTTTGTCAAATATTTGATTAATTTTTTTATTAAAAACGTATCATGAATAAAAAAACAGTTAAATAAAACCAAAGAGGGCAAATTTTCACCAAGCTAGTTAAGCATCAATCAAAAAAGATTATTAATTTTTCACCCGATATATTTTTAAGGCAAAAAGATAAAATTTCTACCAAAAGAGATGAATTCTTAAATCAAAAAGACGAATTTTTTACAAAATAGTTGAATTTTTAACGAAAAAGCTCATCTTTAACAGAATAGTTCAAGTTTCTACCAAAATAGTTACATTTTCAAAATAAAAAAAGCTAATCTTAATCTACAAAAACGCGTTCCAAACATTCAATGTGATTTTAATTTTGAAATGCTTTTCATGTTGGCGTTAAGAATTAAAAGTTTTAAAAAGTTTAAATATTAATTTCACATTTTTCGATGAAACTTTATCTTTTTTGTTTGTAAATTCGACTATTTGGTTTAGAATACATCTCTTTTGGTGAAAAATTTTACTATTTGGTTAAAACTATAATTATCTTGTTAAAAATTGAACTATTTTGTTAAAAAGTTATTTCTGTTGATCGAAAAATCAATTATTTTGTGGAAAAATCATCTCTTTGGACTAAATTCAACTATTTATGGTTTATAATTAACAATTTTTTTAGCGACAATGTTAATTATTGCATTTTCCGATTTTTTTCAGAATTTATCTCTATTGATTACAAACTCTGCAATTTGGTTCAGGTTACAATTATTATGTTGAATATTCAACTATTTAGTTATAAATAAGTAAATTAACTACTTTATTTAAAAGTCATCTCTTTTGGTCTGAAATTCAACTGTTTTGTTTAAAAATCCTTCTCTTGTGGTTCAAAATTCGCCTTTTTTGGTTGAATTAAACTGATTTTTGAGAGTACATCTTTTTTTTTAAATTCGATTATTTTATTCAGAAATTATCTTTTTTTTGTTTAAATCTGCCATTTTTTGTTAAAGTCACCCTTTTTGATGGAATATTCAACATCATTTTTGGTAGAAAAGTTATCTTATTTGGTTGAAAATGATTCTTTGTTGAAAATTATATTTTTCATTTTTAATAATCAACTGTATTCGAAAAAATTCGTATTTTTAAATCGAAAATTATACTGTTTGAAAATGCATCTCTATTTCGTTAAAGTTTAATCATTTTTAATTGAACATTCATCTTTGTAGGTTGAAAATTCAGTTATTTGGTGATAAGTTCAACTATTTTATTGCAAATTCAACTTTTGAATTTAAAATATTCATCTTCCTTGATTGAAATTAAACTTTTTTGTTGGTAATTCATATTTTCGTTTTTAAAAGTCAACTATTTTGACAAATATTCTCCTTTTTTGATTGAAAAATTAACCGTTTTGTAAAACAAATTCCTCTTTTTAAAATAAAAATTTATATATTTTTGTAGAAAGTCTTTTTTGGTTGAAAATAGTACAGATTGAAAAGTTTCGAGTTTGGGAAGAAATAAATTTGAAATTAAACAACAGGACCAAAAACTTCAAATTTTCGACTTTCCAAGATGTTAAATTAAAAAAAAATCTAGATCTTAAAAACTATTAAAAATTAAATAAATAAAACTTTAAATGAATAAAATTGAACTTAATATACAGAAGCTAAAGAATTTGCATTTATTTAATGAAGTAAATTTCGAAGGCGCTTTAGTGAATTTGAGATAAAAATATGAACATTTTCATTCGACCCCAAACATTAAAATTTTCTACAAAATCCCTTTTGTTCCTTTGAGGCTGCAAATTGTTAATTTTCTATAAAAATATATACTGTCGGCTTTGCAAAATGTTACATTTTCACAAAAAAAAAACTATAACTTAAACATGATTTCAAATTGAGAAAAAGTTTTTAAATTAAACAAATTTTTAATTCAGGAAATGGGTTCCTAATGCACTAAAAATATAAATTTGCCCTATTTGAAAATAATGTAAGGCGATAAGTTTGAAATCTTATGAAGTAATAGTTTATAATTATGGGAGTACGTAAAATTTGAAATTTATTTATTTTTCAATTATTCAAAAATTTCTTGGATTTAAAAATACTTAAAAATTAAATTGACCGTGCTTGGAGGAAATTAATTAATTTTATTGGATCTACTGAAGTGGGAATTAATTTTCAAAGATTTTCTTTAGCTTTGGAATTTTTTAATATTCGATTATTCTTCATTATTTATATTTTTTTCTTTCTTTAAAAGTCTCTAAATTTGAAAATGGCCCGGGATTTGGAAACCTAATTCTGTAGAAACCCGGATGTAAGAAAATGAATTAAAAAATTTTATCCAAAATTTAATCATATGATCATAATATATCATATTAGTAGGTTTATAAATTATCGTTAGAATTTACATAATAAAATTTTTTAGAATTTCAAAATATCTCCATAAAATGAAAAATTATCAATATACTTGATCAACTTTTTTTCGTTAATAAAAAAATTGACTTGTAACTTATAAAACTTTTTAAAAATCAGTCTAGTCGTCGATATTCACGATTAATAAAATTTCATGCCACTATTGACACTATTTTTTATCTCTGAAGTGAGCCCGAGACTCGCTCGGAGCCAAATTCTATTTTTTTATTCTGTAAGCCTCCCTATTTTTTAAAATACAAATGTTTTTTATTCTGTTTACTGTTTTTATGATTTATCGGTTGACCATAAAAAAACAATCAAAATTTTTGTTTTCGACAGACTTCGACCACGAAGTGAAGTGTCTGAGAAAATGGCTACGTGAGATGGAAGCTCGTCTTCAACCCCTAAGTTTCCATGTCGATTGGAGCAGAGCTGAACTTGAGGAAAAAGGAATAGAGCACATGGTAAGTCTTTTTTTATACATTAATTTAAGATCGGAATGAAATCTACTTTCTCATGAACCATTTTATCAGGGACTTTATTTCTTGACCGGGAATTTTAAAAATTTCATCAGAAAAATCTGCTATTTCGTTTTTGACCATTTTTTAAATAATCAGTTGAATTAATATATTTGTTAATTATGATATCATTCAGTTTACAATGCGTAATTCGAAAACCTCAACTTTAAACATACTTCATTTTAGATTTTTATTTTTAAGTGTATATTTTTAATTTAAAGAATTTTAAAGTGCAGTCTTGAAGACTTACACAATTGCAAATTAAAAATTAAAAGCGTTTGAAGTTGCACATTTTTGATAAAAAACAGTATTATTTTATCAACTTTAAATATAAATAAATAAGTAATGTTTTAAATGGATCTGTACTTTTAGTATTAAAAATGGAACAATAATTTGTTTGATAAAACGATTCTAAAATCGTTCAAAGTTTAAGAATTTCTAGATTGTTATTGTTTTAATTCGATAGTCTTAGTAATTAAAAAAATGTAAATGTGCGATTGACACTTTATCAAATATTTTCAACTTAAAAAAAAAAGTAGTAATAAGATATTCGCAATTAAATTTATTTTTTATTTAATTTTATTTTTATTTAATTTTATTTATTTTATTTTATTTAATTTTATTTTATTTA
>JAAAKG020141400.1:0-11871 GCA_010014905.2 Druon quercuslanigerum | reverse complement strand
TCTAAAAATATTCTATCTAATTAATAACCAGTCTAACTGAAACTCTGTTTCAATAACTCTGTTTCAAATTTAAAATTGTTAACTAATGGTTATTTTCTACTCTAAATACTACTCCCATAAGGTATTAAGACGTTTTTAATCAAGATAAAGTTTTTTGTTACGGTTAAGCACTTTATGAAAATAATTGTACATATAAATTGTTTATAACAATTGTATCATATCCTCAACAAAATTTTTAAAGTTTTTTCTTTGGAGAAAACAAACAAAATTCCTTAGATGTCAAATTTTGACGTTCTGTTTGTTTAAATACAAAATTCCACAGGGTGAAATTAAAAAATAGGGCTTTAAGCAGTTCTGTAGGATCTAATCATGAGCATTTCTAAAAAAAACATCAACACCAGTTCAGAATTAAGGACTGTAATGGATTATTATGAAGAGCATATGCCCTATTCCCCACACCTCACTTCCCCTCTTTGGAGAGAAGTACGAATGATGGACAGGCGCATGGACCGGCACCCAACGAAAACTATCATGGATTCTGCCTGCGGCTGCGAAACTCTAAAAATTGGGTATAAGTTCTGAAATAAGAAAATACTAAATAACAAGCTACTTAGTGTAAGAGACACAAAGAAAATAGAATTTTCTCCGCCTTTCTTGTGAAAAGGCGCATGTAACTTGTGATTAATTTGTTACATAAGTTCAAACTGTCTTCCACAATAAATATCACTCTTAACATTAATTATCTTTTCAAGATTTAGTTAGTTGTAATATGGGCGGAGGGAAGCCTCCCCCTGGCGCTCAAGCTATAAAGCCTATTGTGTGACACGCGTGTTTGATCTCCAAATCCGGTTATCATCGCCGAGTGTTTTTGGACCTTCGTGTATTTGAGTGTTACCAATGTTTTGAGCATATACCTCTTAGCTGCCAGACGTAGCTATCGCATAAAAAGGGGGGTTAGGGGGCCTCAACCATCAGCCCCTCTTGTGAGATCCAATACAAGCGAATGGGGGACAGGCGCAACAAAGCTGTGCGAGTCGCAAACCCGCGATTAGTGAGCTCCCCGAAGAATGATCTAACTGGATGGCATTATTACATAATCTACGAGAAATTTGACATGACATGGCTCGAATTTAAAGTGGCGTTTATTATATGTTGGGAAAAGCCCGCAAGCGGGAAAAAACCACGACGTATTATCATTTATTTTATTTTCATGAGAAAGTCTTTTGGCATCACGTATTTGCGAAGATGATCAAAATTATATTTCCCTAGAGAGGAAATATTTTCAAAAGGTGCTAATGATGTAGATTTATAAAATTTAGTGACGGTTTCTTTATTACACTCAGAGATATACGATAATTGAAATTCTCTGTGAAGGACAGAGTTCTTGGTATATCTAGGGGTTTTTGTGATACGCCTGAGGAATTTTGTTTATGATCTGAATGTGATTAATGTTGTTTTTGATGCACCTCTCCAAATTGCACATGCATACGTTACGATTAGTCAAAGAAACATTTTGTAAATTAGGATTCCATATTCAGGTTTTAGGCTAGAATGCCTATTAATAATAAGATTTAATTGCGAGATAACCCCGAGAGCTTTCCCTTTAGTTTCCTGGATGTTACTTCCAGTTAAGACGCTTGTGTAGTTTACTGTAGATATATTTTAGCTGGCCTTCTGGCCAAGAAAAGAATTGATGTAGATTGTTACGTTTATTTTTATTCTCAAGAGTTTAGTGCAAGTCTAAATAATTTTTAGGGCTTTGTTAAGTAAATTTAAGATTTTTGGAACTGACCAGGAGAAAGTGAAAAACACGGTGTCGTCTGCATATACTTCGACTGAAACTTCTGGGGCCTCAGAGATCTCGTTTACGCAGATTATGAAGAATAGTGTTCCTAGAATGCTACCTTGAGGCACATTTTCTCGGATGGGTTTCGCTTTAGAAACTGTCTGACCTATTATGACTGAGAATTTGCTTTTGGAAATATAAGAGTGTATAAAATGGATAAGCCCTCTTGGAAAGTTGTAATTTATTAGTTTTCTGAGCAGTCCAACATACCAGACACCATCAAAAGCTTTTTCTACATCAAGGAAAACAGCACCAGTATGTTTTCTTCGATTGAAAGTTAGATTAATGACTTCAGTGAGCTTGTGCACCATGTGCTACGTAGAGTGAGCTTTTCTAAAACCGTATTTTTGCGGTTTAAGGATTCTGTTTTTCTGGAGGTGATAGTTTATGCGAGTATAATTTTTTTTTTTAATTTTGCTTCTTGTATTAAGAACACTAATGGGCCTGTAGCTGAATGGACGATATGGATCCTTGCCTTTTTTCTGAAAAACTGAAATTTGAGATACATATATATATATATAGTTAGGCATCAGTTAGTAAGCTGCCGTGTTGCGTGTCAGATGGCTCACCATGTGGAGCGAAATTACTTTCATAAGTCGCTGCTTGAAGATTTGCTTTGTCAATAGGAGTGAGCGCGAACGTTTGATCGGGATTTCTGAGGTAGAATATTTATTCGCGGGTTTGTTAGGGCCAGATAGTGTTATCTTTAATTTAAAGATTACCGACTTCAGTATCCCAATTTTACATGTGCTTCTAAACTTGAATTGCTGTCTTTTTACGCCGGTGATTGATTGTGTTTTTCAGAATGCAGCTTTTAGTTTTTCGATGGGTTTTGCAAAGTTTATTACGTGTAACGATAAGATCTTCAATCTCGGGACTGAGATATGGATCGTATTTGTTAACGGTAGACAGAGGAATCGAAGCGTAAATGACAATGATTATACTGGACTTAAGGTTAATTATGGCTTTGTCAATGTGGGTAGAGTTTGTTAGTTTGGGTTCAAAATTAGTAGTCCAGTCAAATTATTTTAGTGATTCCGTACCCTTAAATCTAACGAACAACACTCGAACATTGGTTTTCAACGGTTATTTCGAAAAGGGTGCATCTAACGACAAAAATAGCTCTCCACAGAAAATAGTACATAAAAGTCTGAACAAAAAAACAGTTATCGAGTGATCTTCCCTCTGAGTAGGGGATGAGCTTAAGTTCGAAACCAGCAGGCTACTTCTTTTACACATATCTCATAATAAAGTGATTTTTCGGTGATAATGTATAGGACTAAAAATGTAGAGAAGACAAGTCTATATAAATATTGCTGATTACTTTTTTGTTATTTAAACAATTAAAGGTAAAACCAACATTTTTTCGAAACTGAATCTGTGACACATTTCCACACTGTCACAGACCCATTTTCGGAAAAATGTTGATATTTTCTTCAACTGTTTCAATAACGACAAATTAATTAGCAATATTTATAGATAATTGTCTGCTCTACAGTTTAACTCTTACATAGTTTCACCGTAAAACCACCCCTTTATGATGTATGTACAAGAGAATACTACCACTCCTACTAATACTGCTATACGGAGAAAAATGGAAAAATAATTTTTATGAAGAGTGCTGTATTACATTACATATTATTATGGTACTAGTGACTATTGTTCGAGTACGGGTACCCTTTCTAAGCTGTTAAGTTGTGATTACTAGATCACATCATTCCTATATCCATAAATAACTGTCTAATAGACTAATAAAATTGAATGTGATATATATCTTACTTTTATTTATTTCATTAAAGTACCTTTTATAAAAGGCACTTTATTTAGCAAATCCTCATTAAAATATATTACTACGTATGGTTGAGATTATAGTCGAAATAAGATGCGTCATGCAATATCAAATATTCGAGGCACGTAGAAATGCTCGTATTAGTAAATAACTTTGAGTCCACGGGTTTTCTGGGACTCTGTACCAGATAGCTACCACCAACATCACGCAAGCGCAGTAGCGCTACATTACCGCCGAACGTTGCCGAATTCGCGCCATTCTAGACTGCACCTGTAAGCATCGTATTTTTGTTTCCATTCATGTGACTTACATTTTATATTATAATCAAATGCCAAGCTAAAATCTTTAATCTTCAATTTCTAGTAAAAGCCACTTTTGTAACTTTTATAACTGTTACATTGCGATACCTCCATACGAAATCTTTATTTTCCCGGAACAGAATCAGTTTTTTTTATAAACTCTTTTTTTATTTACTTTTAGCCTCCTCATATTTCAAAGCAAGTGTTCATTATGTTTTGAAATTAATAAATTAATTTTCAGCCGCTGTTTAAAAACGATTTTCAAAAACGACAACATTTGAACCGCCAAATTTTTAAATGTTTTACCTGAAATTGGTTAACTTTTTCTCGTCAAGCTTATTTTCTCCCAATTAAGCAACTTAATTTATCATACGTTATTTTTTATTTAAACTGAAAATTGCACTTTCTATCGCGATCATCAATTGAGCCTGTTGCAATTTTAGGTTTCTGTCCCATTAAGATTGTAAACTTTCACATTTTATTTCTCAGAACTGGATAATTTTGTTTAACCACACTTTTTTGACCTTAATTCAGAAACACTTTAGCTCGGAAATAGCCTTTGTTTTTATCTTTATAGGCTGATATCGACTTTACCGAATGTTATTTCGATCTTTAAAAAAAATTCATTTTTTCTTTACCTGATTTGTAGTCTGTAAGCATTCAAATATTGTTCCAGTAATACAATTTTTTAAAATTTAAATAAACATCGTTTACTTCCCTTACCTTTGTTTGCAATTGATTATACTATTATACTATTTATTATGTGACATAATGTGCATTCTTATATTTTACAAATATGTATAAATAATTACTAGCTTTTAGCAGAATATTATAACATTCTTATCATTAAAAAATTTTCATTTTTAATTTCAGCTAGCCTTCGATTGAATGTTCAAATTCAACTTTAAAGTTAGAATATTAATTTCAGGTTAAAGTATTTAGTATCTTGAACAATTTTTTACTCTAACGTTCCAATAAATTATTTGTATTGGCTGATCTTGTTTTTACTGTCAGATTTTTCCTATATAAGATTAGTAGAACTACAACCATTCAATTATTTTTTAAGCTAGAAAATTAAATTGAAATTTAAATATTTTTTACTTATAATACATCCAAAAGCCATAAATCCATTAAAGTTTCGAGCTGGACAATTTGAACAGAAATCACAATCAAATGAATATTTAAATTAAACATTGAACTATTAAAATTTAAATTAATTAAATTGAAATATTTCCATGGAAAATTTTTAAATCAACCTTATCACATAAAATGTGTATAATGAAAAAATAGAACAAACATATGTTCCTCTGTTAGCCCTGACGTATCAGCATAAAATCTTGGCTGAGTTTTTGTCAACAGAATTTAACCGTTATATTAGCGTAATTAGCTATAGCGTCCGATATAGACTTAGGTTTTAGGTTGTTTCGATAGGGTTCAAATCCCCAGCAGGTGCCATTTTTCATAGCGTTAGAGCGTTCGATTATGTTCGTAAGTGACCATTAGTGCAATTACATAATTTAAAATATAAATTGAATGCAGTTATTATAAGAAAAACATTTTTTTGCTAATTTATCATTATATTATATCATCTGTTTCAAGCTGCTGTAATGGAATGTCTACCGACAAATCTACAACGTCTGCCTCACGTTTTGAAACATATATAAGAATCGCTTTCGATTTTTCTCACATTCCATATAACTCGATCTTTCTTTCGTTGATACACTCTACCCCAGACTCTACATGCGTCCTTGCACGAGTTCCTAACGGTCGAAACTTTCATTACTCTAGCAACAAACGTTTAGTCTGAACCATTTAATTCCTATTCTCCATATTTGTATATTAACCTTTATGAGATGGCCCAACTTGAAAATGAATTGCTTTACTTTTCTTAGACTGAGTTACCTATTTCAAACAATGATCCCCAGGTTTTTAAACTAGATTTCTCTCCATGTACGATTACTACTACTAATGCAACATACTTATATGTATATAATTAAATAATTATTTAAAAAATTAATTTTATTGGTAAAAAATATTTAAACTCGTATTTATTAATTACCTAATACATTATACATACATACATATTCTTTAATTAATTTTTCATAACATAAGTCACTGATATATTTTTGGAATAATATTTATATCATGTTAAATTGTTTAAATACCAAAAAATTAATTAGTAGTATTTATACAGAATTGTCTGCCCTACAATTTTAGGCCTATACATTATGACCGAAAAACCACCCCATTTCGAGATATGTGTAAGAGAAGGAGTGTGCGGGCTTCGAGCTCAAACTCACCCCCTATTCAGAGGGTAGATCACTTGGGAACTGTCAGCCGTACAACAAAAATGCATTAAACCCTTCTTATTCAGTATTGTATGTGATATTTTTTTGTACTGGGCTATTTTTGTCGTTGGGTGCACCCTTTTCGCAATAATCGCTAAAAACCAATGTTCGGGGGTTGTTAGTTAGATTTAAGGGTGTTTCCACCCATCGTTCAGCAGGAAACTCTTTTGATATTTGATTCTGATGTCATACGGAACCGCGTACAATAGATATTAAGATTTTTTAAAAATTTTCTGCAAATGACCTGTTTTCAAGCTAATTTGACTGGACTATAACTTTAGTTTCTAGAGTGGAATTGAATGTTTGCCCGTTCACTTTTGTAAAGGTTCAAGAGAACTGGTCGATGGTCTGAGTCAAGCTCATCTATAGGGAAAATGCCGTGGTGGTAAAAAAATTTGTGTTTATTGTTGGGGGCGGGGTATGGGATTCTGGTACTGAAACGGAGAGATTCCTGTCATTTATGAATTCAAATAATTTTTTTCCGATTTTGTTGGTTATTCTGCTATATGTTTGGTTAAATGTTTGGCTTGTAAATCACCTGCAGTAATTTATGAGAATCCAGTTTGAATATTTTGTTCTGATCATTGTTTACAAATTCTCCAGCGGGAGACTGGTAGAGCGAAACGATGACATATGACTTCCGGTGTATTTTTACTTATTCAGCAGTGGCTTCGAGTGTTTTCAGTTCAGGGATTATTTATTTGTAATGGCCGATATTTTCTTTAATTAAAATATCTGTTCCTCTTTTGGTATTATGCCTATAAATTTTATAGCCGCTAATTAAAAATTTTGTAGATTCACGTAATAGTTTCGCTAAGAATGCAGATAGTGATGTTATTTTGGTAGATGTAGGTGGCTAATTCGAGTTGACAGTTCCCGAAAATTATTTTTAGAATGTTGTTACCAAAGGTAGGAATTTTCAATAGCAAGTGATAGAATGTTATTAATAATTTCGGCAGTTGAGGTCATAGTTTCGGCCGTGTTCATCCTCCGCCGCCCATTATGTGTTGTTGTTTTGCCCAACTTTGATAAACATAAACCTCATAACTAGCCCTTTGAAAAGATTGAAAATTGCTTGCAGCGTTATACAGCCAAGTCGGTAGTTCTCCAAATTAGTAATAAAAATTTATTTTTCACAATGCTAAGTATTTATGACCAGAGACAACTGCCTTCGCGCCTTCTGTTTAGCGTGTTAAATTTTCAACATGATATCTTATTGCGTGTGGAAGTAAGTTGGGAAAGAAAAGTACCGATATAGCTTCCACTTTTATTTTCTTCAAAATTTTTTTTTCATAATTTCCACCGGTACAAAGCATACATTCACTTTGTTGCCTCCTCTTTCTTTTTCTAAACTTTAAAAGCGATACCTCATTTCGTTTAGACGTAAGTTGGGAAAGAAAAATTAAGTACCAGTTTTGGCTACGTGACCCTCCCGTTATATAGCCTTAATTGTGCAATTAATTAAAGAAAACAATAACTTTTTACTATTTTCAGGGGAAAAATGTGTTTAAAAAATGAAAATTGATTAAATAATAACCAAATAAAAGATGTGAACAATAGTCCCGAAAAATAATAACTTTTCACGATTTTAAGATAAACAAATTGGTTTATACAAATAATAATTGTTTAAATAATTGAAAACTAGTTAGAAATACTTAGAAAGTTGTGACTCATCGAATCAAAATAATCAATTTTGAGAAAATTTAAAAAATAGTCCTTAGCATGAATTTGATATAAAACTGCTATCATACTTCTTTAGGCATTATCTAGGTATAATACGAGGGGGTTAGTGGTCTCAAAAATCAATTTTATCGAGTAAAAATGATTTCTTAGAACATTCCTTATGAATTGACTAAACTTTAATTTACAAAAAATTAATAATGAGTACTTCCTTTTTCAATTTTTTCGAGAAAAACGAGCTCTGCTCTTTTAAACCACATGTTCACTTCAAAAGCCCCCGGCGAGGTTAATGTTGACTGGTATAAAAAAAAAGTAATTTATTTTTCCGGAAAACCAACAAATTGGAGGAGGGGGTGGGGTTGATCAGCAAAAATCGAGTCAAATTTTCACAAGTCTAAATTTGGATCATCACTTTAGATAGGTGCGCAGTCAAAAAGTTAAATCTTACATATTCAACTCATTTTCTTTCGAAGTTCATTGACTTCAAACATTGTACCTCCGATTTTCTCATGCAGTCCGGTCACTTTGGGAATGATTATCTCGGATGAAAAAAATGGTACAAACTAACAGTAAGGTGCATGTAAATGCGTCTTATTTTCTGCGTTAGTTAAACGTTTGGCGGTTGTTGTGCAAAAATCTGGCGAGGAACTGTCATCCTTTTTTTTTTTTTGTAAAAAAACACCGAAATCATGCGCTTCAAGTAGATAGCTCAACTTTGAGAAGCTGAAAGGAATTCTCAGTCTTCTAGCGTAATTTCCAACAGAACACAAAAATGTTCAAAGACATTGCTGTACTTTCCTCGGAAGAAGATAAATTTTCAACCAAAGATGAGATGGTTCAAATTTCAATGAAAAAAGTTAATTTATAAAAGAAACAAAATTTCAATAAAATTTTTAAATTATAAACCAAAAAAACGGCATTTTTAACTAAAATGATGGTTCTTGAGAAAAAAATATGTTTAAAAATGTAGTTTCACGTTCAAGTTCGCTGAAAAAAAATGTATTTTTTAAGTTTCAACACGTAAAAAAGATATTAAAAGTACGGTGACAGATAATTGTACACGCGGCAAGACATATTTTGTTAACGAGAACAATAATCTGCTCATTTTTAAGAGTTGTAAGCAGATGAAACACATTGTTTTATTCATATTGAATTCACTACAATTTTCTCGCTAAAATTGAGAAACTTCTCCAAATCATACACGATTTTCTGTAACATGTACAAGATGTTCGAAAATGAACCGAGTTTTTCCTTTGAAGAAGAGACATTATTTTCTTTACTATTTATTATTTATTATTATTTACTATTTATTCGCACTATTTTCTTTTAAAAAAAAGCATGTTTACCGTAACTTTTGCTAAGTTGAAAGAAATTCCCTCTGAAAAAATATAATGATTAAGGACAATGCAAAGTAATTCATATCAGCGCTGGAAGGGCAGGCTGCAGATGCATTGTCCGCGCGCTGTACAGCCCTGAACTAAGGACATAGAAGCGCGTGCCACTGTCCTTGAAGCCCCACCCGCTTCGTTGAATGTACCGCTATACTTCAATGAAGCAGACGCATCTACTGCATTATTAATGGAACGTTTTTATATGGCTAAATTAACAGAAAATTAATACAGTCTTTCACATTTTATTCGTTATCGTAGGTGCAGTAGTACTGAAGATAATTTTTTTCTGGTGAACGACTTTGTATTCACGTTCATCAAAATATTGTATTTTTTAAGAATATATGAGTTCTTAAGGATTTAAGGAATAAATAAAAAAAAATTTGAAATTTTATACGCAAATTTGTCAATACAGGAGCTTCTCAATGTTGAGCTATCTACTTGAAGCGCATGATTTCGGTGTTTCTTTGCATCAAAAAAACGATGACAGTTCCTCTCCAGATTTTTGCACAATAACCGCTAAACATTTTTTTTAAACAGAAATAAAGACGAATTGACATGCACTTTACTGTTAGTTTGTACCATTTTTTTGATCTGAGATAATCATTTCCAAAGTGACCGGACTACATGAAAAAATTGGAGAAAGGTATCTAAATTGGTGACTTTCAAACACTTCTAATTTTTTAATTGAACTTATGAAACTCAAAACAATTTCAAATCGGACTCATTGAAAATTGGATGCAATATAAAGTAAGTGACATTTAAAGAGATTAGAAAGGATTTTGTGCTAAAAATTGATCAAACTCCCGGTCAAAAAATATTTTCACTGTACAGCGGTCGCCTTGCCGATTACTTATTCAAAGTTAACAGTAATGGCAAAGAACT
The DNA here is from genome assembly GCA_010014905.2 of Druon quercuslanigerum. Lineage (NCBI taxonomy): Eukaryota > Metazoa > Arthropoda > Insecta > Hymenoptera > Cynipidae > Druon > Druon quercuslanigerum. Next base: position 1,636 of record JAAAKG020141400.1, on the reverse strand, counting down.
AATTTCGAGAAGTGTAACGCACTGAGTAGAATTATATGAAAAGTAATATTTAAAAAATGAACCTTTTCCAGTTGCCGATTTGCAGAAATACGGAATACTAAAATTAGAATCTAGGCCGTAAAGGTGAACATCATGACACTCTGAAATTGGATAAGTTTCCAACAAACTGCCATCTTTGCCAGATATAAGAACCAGTTTCATATTAGATTTTGCGCTTGCATCCACGCTCAATAAGTCATTGATGCCATCCAAATCAACATCCGGTAAAACCACGGGTAACTTTTGATACGTTCGAGTCGTCGATCTCCACTGTATCAATCCTGTTGTTGAATTGATACTGTCCAGAAGTCCTTGTTCGCCTACTACGATACAATCTGGTTTTTCTGAACCATCAATATCCAAAACATGGCAATTGATATCGGTGGGAACACGTTTCCGGATAATCCACCACAAAAGCATTCCGCTGGTGCCTTGCATTGATAAAACTCCACCACCGTCCGGAAGAATTTGCTGTCCTGCCAGTTGCGAATTAGTTTTCCCGAACCTCTGACCTCGAAAAAGGAAAATGAGATTCAAGGGATTTCTTGAGACAATTGAAATTGGACCCTGCAATTCTAAATTTGGAAACAATTGTTATTATTTGAAGTTGCTGTTTTTAATCAGGTCTTCATTTTCAGTGCTAATTTGTACTTACCTACGCCTTCCAGAATCTTTTCCCAGGATAGGGAAGATTTCGGTGCCGAGGCATCAGCACAGACAAGGGAATCGTCACACGGAAGAACGTACAAAAATGTGAGGGTGGTCAGAATGCACAAGAGTATAGAACACACCAAGCACACTCGTCCTAGAGATGACAGATCATGGCGCTTCCACAAATCGTGACCTTCCCCGTCCAAAACCATCATTGGAATATTGTTGCTGCAATATCCGAATGAACTTTGTCCATTTCTTATTCGACTTGACACATTTTGGGTTTCATCCAGCGGGTGAAATTTTCCATTATTATACAACGAACCCTATAGAAAAATTGCTTTTCATTATTTTGAACTTGTACTAGAATTCTAATTTATATATTTTTTTATTATATTATGTACTCTCCATTAAAAGCATTTCGACTCTTCAGAGTTCCGTCTACATTATGATTCAAAGCAGATTATTGGTCAAGAATAAAAAAAAAGCTGGAAATCATGTATGCTCGCAAAACCTAGGATTATTTTTGGTACAAATACAAGGTCATACTAACTATCATAGTGGTATCATCAGACTCTCCCTGAAGAGTGTTATTAGGCCGAGTGAGATGATCATCTTCATCTTCAGTATCAGTATTGCTAATGCTTTGTGGAAGAGGTGAATATCTATTTGTACTGAGATGTTCGCCAGCCATGGTTTCCTTTATGCGATGTTTTCCTTTTAACAATTAATGTGTAAAAATGCTGAAAAAGCTCAAGTCAATATCATTCCCCACACTTTATATTCTCCAAGACTATTTTCGTACATTGTAAGCCTTCAAGTGCAACACCAACGAAAAGATACTCTGAAAAGGTGTAAACTCTCTTTCGGTTTATCCCCCCCCCCCGCACATATATATATATACAATAATATGTAGAATGTACATACAATAACAATACAATATATA
>JAAAKG020141399.1:974-27728 GCA_010014905.2 Druon quercuslanigerum | reverse complement strand
AATATTTTTAATTTAGGTTTGGGACAGAAAAATGCAGTCAATAAATATAAAGTTAAAAAATGGGACAGGGGATTCCTCTAATAAATATTCTAATTTTGACCTTGAAACAAGGAATTTCTGGAAAGAACTAAAACTTGAACATCAGGACGAGAATTTTTCTTGTCGAATTATGAATTTGATTTGGGACAGAAAATTTCAGAAAAGAATTATTAAATCGGCAATTGGGACAGGGAATTCCTCTAAAGAATATTATAATTTTTACCTTAAAACAGGGAATTTTCTTAAGAATGGTAATTTTCACTTTGGAACAAGGAATTTTTGAAAGAACTAAAACTTGAACTACAGGACGAGCATTTTTCTCGACGAATAATGATTTTGATTTGGGACAGAAAAGTTCAGAATATAATTATAATTTTCACATTGGGACAAGCAGTTTGACTAAATATTATTAATTTAGGTTTGGGACAGGAAATTTCAGTTAAGAAATATAAAGCTGGCAATTGGGACAGGGGATTCCTCTAATAAATATTCTGATTTTGACCTTGACACAAAAAATTTCAGAGAGAATTATAAAATCGACAATTGGGACAGGGGATTCCTCTAAAGAATATTATAATTTTTACCTTGAAACAGGTAATTTCCTCAAGAATGATAATTTTCACTTTGGAACAAGGATTTTTTGGAAAGAACTAAAACTTGAACTTCAGGACGAGAAATTTTATTGTCGAATTATGATTTTGATTTGGGACAGAAAATTTCAGAAAAGAATTATAATTCTTAGTTCAGGTAAGGCAATTTCCATCAAAAATTGTAATTTTTAATTTGGGGCAAGCAGTTTAACTAAATATTTATAATTTAGGTTTGGGACAGGAATTTCTATTAAATAGATATAACGTTGACGTTATTCGTCTGATAAATATTTTAACTTTGACCTTGAAATAGGGAATTTCGTCAAGAATAGCAAAAGAAATTTTATTTATTCATTAAAACATCGATAATTGGGACAGGGGATTCCGCTGAAGAAATTTATAATTTTGACCTTGGAACGAGCAATTTCCTGAAGAAATTTCCTGAAGCTATTTCCTAAACCTTGGCACGTGCGGTTTTAGTAAATATTAATGATTTGTTTGGGACAGAACATTTCGATAAATAAATAGAAGATTGAGAATTGGGACAAGAAATTCCTCTAAAGAGTATTATAATTTTTACCTTGAAACAGGGAATTTTCTGAAGAATGGTAATTTTGACCTTGAAACTTGGAGTTTCTGGAAAGAACTAAAATTTTTAATCCACGGCGCCAAATTTTCTCGATGAATTATAATTTTGATTTGGGACAGAAAATTGCAGAAAAGAATTACAATTTTTAGTTCGGGGCAGGCAATTTCCCTGAAGAATTATAATTTTCACTTTGGGACAAGCATTATTAAAACCAAATATTTATAATTCAGATTCGGGACAGGAAATTGTAGTAGATAAATATCAAGTTGAAAATTGGGACAGGGGATTCGTCTAATGAATATTCTAATATTCAAATATTAAATATTAAATATAGAATATTCTAATATTAAATATTCTAATTTTGACCTTGAAGCAGGGAATTTCCTTAAGAATGGTAATTTTGACCTTGAAACAAGGAATTTCTGGAAAGAATTAAAATTTTTACTTCAGGACGCGAATTTTCCTCGACGAATTATAATTTTGATTCGGGACAGAACATTTCAGAAAAGAATTATAATTTTTAGTTCCGGACCGGCAATTTCCATCAAGAATTATAATTTTTACTTTGTTACAAACAGTTTTAGTAAATAACTATAGTTTTAAGTTTAGGCAGAGGAAATTTTAAATAATAATTATGACATCGACAATTGGGACAGGGGATTCCTCTAAAGAATATTCTAATTTTGACCTTGAAATAGGGAATTTCCTCAAGAGTGGTAATTTTGACTTTAAAACAAGGAATTTCTTGTCAGAACAGAATTTTAATTTTTAGATCAAGGCAGGCAATTTCCGTCAAGATTTATAATTTGTACTTTGGGACAAACATTTTTAGGAAAAAACTATAGTTTTCAGTTTGGAAAAAGGAAATTTCATTTATTATTTATAACATCGACAATTGGGACAGGGGATTCCTCTTAAGAATATTTTAATTTCAACAATGAAACAGGAAATTTCCTAAAGAATGGCAATTTTGTCTTTGGGACAAGCTGTTTCAGCAAATAACTGTAGTTTTAAGTGCAGGAAAGAAAATTTCATTTGATAATCATAACCTCAAAAATTGGGACAGCGAATTTCTCTAAAGAATATTATAATTTTAACCTTGAAACAGGGAATCTCCTCAAGAATGGTAATTTTGACCTTGAAACAAGAACTTTCTGGAAATAACTAAAATTTTTACTCTAGGACGCGAAATTTTCTCGTCGAATTATAATTTTGATTTGGGACAAAAAATGTCAGAAAATAATTATAACTTTTACTTTGGGACAAACAGTTTTAGTAAATAACTATAGTTTTAAGTTTAGGCAGAGGAAATTTTAAATAATAATCATGACATCGACAATTGGGACAGGGGATTCCTCTAAAGAATATTCTAATTTTGACCTTGAAATAGGGAATTTCCTCAAGAGTGGTAATTTTGACTTTAAAACAAGGAATTTCTTGTCAGAACAGAATTATAATTCTTAGATCAAGGCAGGCAATTTCCGTCAAGATTTATAATTTTTACTTTGGGACAAGCATTTTTAGGAAAACATTTTTGAATCAAGGATTTTCAGCAAAGAAATAAAATTTTTATTTTAATACGTAAAATTTTCTCGACGAATTATAATTTTGACTTCGGACAAAGGATTTTAGTAAACAATAAGAATTTTTTTGTTGGGACAGGGGATATGAATAAAGAATTATTATTTCGTCTTTTAGACAGGAAATTTTCTGAAATATTTATAACTATGAGTTGAGACCGAGAATAAATAAAAAAAATACATTAATTCATGTAAAACGTTTCAATTACGACAGTGAATTTTCGAAAAGGATTATTATTTCAAGTTTCAAAAAATTTTGAGTTCATAACAGGGAATTTTAGTTACAAATTATATTTTTAACATTTGGAAGGGAAGTTTTTTTAATAAATTATAATTTTAAGTTTGAGACAGGAAAGTCCTCTTATGAATCTGATAATTTTGACCTTGAAATAAATAATTTCTGAAAAATTTATAATTTTGACTTTGGGACAGGGATTTTTTTTGGAAAAGAATATTTTCTCGTATAATTTAAATTTATTGTTTAGACAGAGGATTCCAGTGAAAAATTATAATTTTGATTTTAAAAGAGAGAATTTCTGAACAGTATTTTAAATCTAAATTCCAAAATGAAATGTTAGTAAAAAGAATAATAATTTTGACTCTGGGACCGAGAATTTTTTTTAAAATTAATAATTCTAAATTGGGACATGGAATAAAAAAATATATATAATTAAAAATGCAGGTAAATAATTACAATTATTCTCAATTCGAGCGTAAATTGGATATGGAACAGAGAATTGTAGTAAATAAATTTTAGTTCGAAATGGAGAATTTCGTGAACAATAATAATTTTGACTTTGGGACAGGGAACGTTCTCAAGCATTATGAAGAATTTAATTTTAAATTTAAGGAATTTTCATTAAATGAAAAATTATTGAACAATTATAATTTCAAGTTCGGGACAGGAAATTTTACTTAAAAATTTCCTTAAAGAATTAAATTTTTTAGATTGGGACAGAGAATCATTTAAAAATTGTAATTTGTCTGGGAAAAATGAATTTGTTACATGTAACGAACATTTTTGAAAATAATTATAATTTAAAAAAAAAATTGCTTTACCAAACCAAAAATGTTTACAATCTCTAAAAATCGTTTAAAATTATTCAAATCTTATAAGTTCACTCATATTGACCATGAAGAACTTCAAATTGAAAAAAAAAAAACAGAAAATTACCGGAAATGCTAAATCATGCTTCAGGTAGACACTCTGTTTAAGGTATAGAAAAAAAAAAAATTAATTAGTGAAATTGAGTGGAAAAAGAATTTCCGGATCAACTGATAAGTTGACCGGAACGAAGGGAAAAAAGACCTGCGTACATCTACAGTTCAGCAGCAACGGTATTTTTCGATCCGCTACTTAAGCCTGTCTTTCGAAAATTAAGGACCAATATTATAAATTATTTGAAATAATTAAAATAAGCAGATTTTCAACTAGCAATATTTAATTTTTATATAATTAACTGTAAAATTTAATTTGATGAAGATCATTTCTCGATTTGAGTAGTAAATTAACGGAATATCTGCAGTGGTCACACGTTACTTTGAATAAAATAGAGTTGGAAATAACGAAGCGAGAATCTCCCAATTATAAATCTGGGACTAAATTCAAATTAAATCATTAACAGTTTAATTAACCATATTCTGTGCATTTTTAAATATAAAAATATCTTTTGTTTTGGAATTTTTTTAAATCCGAAAGACAGAAGTTTTTGAAAATTCTGATTTTCGCATCTGATAATTTCTGCACAAGTGCCTCATCATCTTTTAAAAAAGTAGCTCAGAACTGTATTTCACAAAAGCGACTTATAACTCTTTTTTTCAAAAGCAGTGCATAACTCTTCTTTTTTAATTTGTTTAATACCTGATCTATTGTAATAGTAGCTCAGAAACTCTTTTTTGCAATTTAGCTCATACTACTTCCTTAAAAAAATATACTCACACCTCTTGTTTGACTAAACAGCTCATAACTCTTCTTTAAGAATAGTAGCTTAGAATATCTTGGAATTTTTTTATATCAGAAAGACAGAAGTTTTTGAAAATTGTAATTTTCGCACCTGATAATTTCTGCACAAGTGCCTCATCATCTTTTAAAAAAGTAGCTCAGAACTGTATTTCACAAAAGCGACTTATAACTCTTTTTTTCAAAAGCGGTTTATAACTCTTCTTTTTTAATTTGTTTAATACCTGATCTATTTCAATACTAGCTCAGAAACTCATTTTTTCAATTAAGCTCATAATGCTTCTTTTAAAAAATATACTCACATCTGTTTTTTGACTAGACAGCTCATTAACCTTCTTTAAGAAAAGTAGCTTAGAATAGCTTGGAATTTTTTTTATATCAGAAAGACAGAAGTTTTTAAAAATTGTAATTTTCGCATCTGATAATTTCCGCACAAGTGCCTCATCATCTTTTAAAAAAGTAGCTCAGAACTGTATTTCACAAAAGCGACTCATAACTCTTGTTTTTCAAAAGCGGTTCATAACTCTTTTTTTTTAAATTTATTTCATACCTGATCCATTTTAATAGTAGCTCAGGGTCTCTTCTTTTTTCAATTTGGCTCATAATGCTCCTATTAAAAAATTTATTTACGTCTCTTTTTTTACTAAACAGCTCATTACTCTTCTTCAAGAAAAGTAGCTTAGAATAGTTTGGAATTTTTTTTTATCAAAAATACAGAAGTTTTTGAAAATTGTGATGTTTGCATCTGATAATTTCCGCACAAGTGCCTCATCATCTTTTAAAAAAGTAGCTCAAAACTGCATTTCACAAAAGCGACTCATACCTCTTTTTTTTAAAAAGCGGTTCCTAACTCGTCTGTTTATATTATTTCATACCTGATCCATTTTAATAGTGGCTAAAGAACTCTTCTTTTTTTCAATTTGGGCGATAATGCTTCTTTAAAAAAATTTATTTACATCTCTTTTTTGACTAAAAAGCTCATTAATCTTCTTTAAGAAAAGTAGCTTAGAATAGCTTGGATTTTTTTTATATCAGAAAGACAGAAGTTTTTGAAAATTGTAATTGTTGCATCTGATAATTACTGCACAAGTGCCTCATCATCTTTTAAAAAAGTAGCTCAGAGCTGTATTTCACAAAAGCGACTCATAACTCTTTTTTTTCAAAAGCGGTTCCTAACTCTTCTTTTTTAATTTATTTCATACCTGATCCATTTTAATAGTAGCTAAAGAACTCTTCTTTTTTTAATTTGGCTAATGATGCTTCTTTTAAGAAATTTATTTACATCTCTTTTTTGACTAAACAGCTCATTAATCTTCTTTAAGAAAAGTAGCTTAGAATAGCTTGGAATTTGTTTATATCAGAAAGACAGAAGTTTTTGACAATTGTAATTTTCGCATCTGATAATTTCTGCACAAGTGACTCATCATCTTTTATAAAAGTAGCTCAGAACTGTATTTCACAAAATTGACTCATATCTCTTTTTTTCAAAAGCGGTTCATAACTCTTCTTTTTTAATTTATTTCATACCTGGTCTATTTTAATAGTAGCTCAGTAAATCTTCTTTTTTAAATTTAGCTCATAATTCTTCTTAAAAAAATACTGTCTTTTAAAAATTAAAATTTTTATCACTGATTATTTCACACAATCTGTGACTCATAACTCTTTTTGTATTAAAGTGCCGTAATCCTATTCTTTTAGAAAAGTAGATTAAAAATTTTACTATAAATATTGACTCCTTTTTTCTCCACTTTCGCAAAAGCAGCTCATAACTCTTCATTCTTCAAAGTAGCGCAAACTTTTTTTAAAGTAGCTAAGAAATCTTTTTTTTTTTTTTAAGTGCCTCATAGATTTTCTTTTACAAAATTTACTTAATACTCTTCTTCAACCAAGCAGCGCATGACTCTTCTTTGACAAAAGCAGCTCATGTCTCTTTTTTAACAAAAGTAGCTCATGACACTTTTTTTGACAAAAGTAGCTCAGAAAACTTCTTTGGCATAAGTAGCTCAGAAAACTTCTTTTACATGAGTAGCTTAGCAAACCCCTTTTTAAAAAAGCGGCCCATAAACCTTTTTTATATAGCTCATACCTATTGTTTTGCAAAAGCAGCTCAGAAATTTTTTCATGAAAATTGGCTCATAACTATTCTTTTCTAAAAGAGGCTCATAATTCTTATTTTTTATAGAAGCTCACCCCTCCTATTTTTAAAAAGTATCGCAGAACTCTTCTTTTTTGATAATTGCTCATAACGTTTCTTTTAAAAAACTGTCTCATAACTCTTCTTTAACGAAAGTCTCTAATGACGCTTCTTTCGTTAAAGTGACTCATAAATCTTCTTTGGCAAAAGTAGTTTATAACTCATTTTTTTCCTCAAATGGCTCATGCCTGTTAGTTTTCACAAGTACCTCAAAACTTATCTTATGCGAAGTAGCTCATAATACTTCTTTTTCTTAAAGTGACTAATACATTTTCTTTTACATAATTGACTTATTACTCTTTTTTTACATAAATTACTTAAAACTTTCTTTCTGTTTTAAATAGCTCGGAACTCTTCTTTTACACGAATGCCTAAAAACTATTTTTTCAGCTCAGAACTTTTCTTATACAAAACCGTCTTGTGAATCTTCTTTTGTCAAAATAACTCATACCTATTATTTAATAAAAAGTAGCTCAGAATTTGTTTCATAAAAAGTCGCTCATAACACTTCTTTTCGTAAACTTTTCGTACAAAATTGACTGATAACTCTACTTTTGAAAAAGTAGCTCATGAGTCTTTTTTCATAAAAGTAGCTTCAAACTCTTCTTTTTTAAGTAGCTGAGAACTCTTATATGACAAAATCGGCTCATCACTCTTATTTTTTCAACATGCTTAAAAAATATTTTTTTATGCAATTAGCTCAGAAATTTTCTTACGAATTAAATGACAACTGAATAAACAGCATCCACCGCTTCCCCTAAATCATATTATTTTTTATTTCCTATATAAAAGCCAAGTTATTTAAAAAAAATGAAAAGTAGCTCATAAACCTTATGTTGTAAAAGCGGCAAAGATGTCATGATTTAAAAAAAAAAACTCTTTTTACTCAAATTGGTTCATTAACTTTTTTTAAGGAATTGCCTCATAGTTCTTCTTTAATAAAATCGCTTATTTTGTTAAAGTGGGTCATAAGTCTTCTTTGAAAAAATAGCTCATAACTCGTTTTTTGTAAAGGAGGTCATATCTATTCCTTTAAAAAAGTAAGATACAACTTAAATTGGGAAAAATAGCTCACAAAACTTTTTTTCTTGAAGTAGCTCAAAACCTATATTTTAAAAAATGGACTGAATAATCTGCTTCTAAAAAAGTGACTCATGGCTCTTTTTTTTAACAAAAAAGACCAAAAACTATTTTTTTAGCTCATAAATTTTCTGTTGCAAACTAGCTTAAAAAATGTTTTCCCTAAAGTAGATTATTTCGATTCCTTTAAAAAAGTAGCTCAAAACTTTTCAGGTAAAAAGTGGCTAATAACACTTCTTTTCTGAAACTAGCTCATAACTTTTCTTTTACAAAATTGTCTAATCACTCTACGTTTTAAAAAATAGCTCATGAATACTTTTTCATGAAACTAGCTCAAAACTCTATTTTTAAGTAGCTCAGAACTCTTCTTTTATAAACCCAACTCACAAAAGTTCTTTTGTAAGGACTCTTAGATCTCTTATTTTGTTAAAGTGGCTCATAAAACTTTTTTTACCAAAGCAGCTCATGAATTTGCCTTATATAAGCAGCTCAGAACCTTCCTTATGAAAAAAATGAAAAAAGGTTAAAAATTACCTGCCATCTCTCCGTAAATATTATAAATTCTTTATTTATTATGTAAAAACCATGTTAATGTTTTTCTTTCAGAAACTGGCTCATAACCTTTGATCTTTGAAAGTTTTCCATACCTATACTTTTGTAAAAGTAGCTCAGAACTCTTCAAAAAGGGCTCATGATTCTTCTTTTAATAATATGACTCCTTGATCTAATTTTCAAAAAGTAGCTCATGAATCTTCTTACACAAAAGTGACTCAAAACTCTTTAATTTTGCAGTAGTTCAAATCTCTTTTTACAAAACCGGCAAATAACTCTTCTTTTATTGAAGTGGCTCATAAGTATTTTTACAAGTAGCTCAGAACTTTTCTGGTATCAAAAATTACAAATGAATAAAAACCAGCTACTGTTTTTACCGCAATCATATCATTTTTTCATTTTTTTGTGAGGACCATCTAAAAAAAAATTTCTAATGAAAAGTAGTTTATAACTCTTTTTCTGAAGTAGCGTCTCATAACACTTTATTTTTCAAAGTCTATCCTATTCATTCTTTTATCAAAGTGACTTAAAAATTTTTTTTCTCCTAAATTAGATTATTTTAATAAATAGCTCAGAACTTTTCTGGTGAAAAATGGCTCATAAAACTTATGTTCTCAAAGTAGCTCATAATTCCTCTTTTACAAAATGTACTAAATACTTTTAAAAACAGCTCAGAACTCTTCATTTGCAAAACAGGCTCATAACTTTTTTTTGGTAAAGTTTATCATAACTATCCTTTTATAAAAGTAGCTCAGACTTTTTTTAATAATAAAATACATGTGAATAAACAGTATCTGCCGTTTTCTTCTAAATCATGTTTGTATTAAACAAGATCCAAGCTTAAATGGTCTTAAATCGGATGTTTCCCGACACTTGTCTTAAAGCGGATAGAGCCAAGTAAGTGAGATGATGATGATCAGTGTGACAGGTGGGAAAGAATTTAAATAAGGTTGCGAGCCAACTCCCTTTATTATCTTCTAAGAAAAAACCACACCCGCTTATTACAAATTAACAACTTAACTCTTACTCTCTGGCACAAGGACGATGATTTAACATTATGAATGACAATCTATATCCGTTGACCAAACGCTTTCCGGCTTATTTTCTCTTCTTTGTTTCAGAAATTTTCCACCAATTTGATAGATAAGAACTATTTTTTTAAATAGGTAGCTCATAACTCTTTTTCTATAAAAGTTACCAAATTTACGGATTATCCTATTACTAAGAAGGGAATTATGGCTCTTATTTTACACAGGTGACCTAAAACTCTTGTTTTTTTTTAAATAGCTCAGAACTCTTCTTTTAGAAAAGTAGCTCAGAACGCCTTTTCTTCAAAAGTGGCAAGTAAATATTTTTTGCAGTAATGGCTATAACTTTTCTTATAAAAAGTAGCTCATAACTCTTCTTTTGTTAAAGTAACCCATACCGATTCTTTTAAAAAAGTAACTCAGAACTTTTCTTTCGGAAAGTGTCCCATAAAACTTATGTTGTGGAGTTGCGCATAATATTTTTTTTTATAAAATTGACGAATCACTCAATATTAAAAAAAAATGACTCACACCTCTTCTTTCACAGAAGCGACTTTAAACTGTTCTTTTGAAGAAATATTTCAGCACTCTTCTTTTGTAAAAACCCGTCAGAACTCTTCTTTTATAAAAACCGTTTAGAACTCTTCTTTTCTAAAAACCCATTAGAATTCTTCTTTCACAAAAGTAGCTCATAACAGTTCTTTCAGACAAGTAGCTCAAAGCTTTTCTTTTAATAAATGGACATGTTCCTCCACTTTAAAGAAAGTGGCAATGAAGTCTTTTTACCGAAGTGACTCATAACGCTTCTTTTACAAAATTGGCTCAGCACTTTTATTATGGCAAGTAGCTCATCAATCTTTTGTAGCAAAAGCGGCTCAAATTCATGTTGTTTCAAAAAAGCTCTGACCTATTTGTGTTCCATAACACTTATATGATAAAATTAGCTCATAATTTTGCAATTGAAAAAGTGATGATTTACTTGTGTTTTACGAAAGTAGCTCATCACTCTTCTTCGCTTACAAATTTTACTTTAATAAATTTTTTAATTTTATTTTCGAAATTTACTGATGAAAAGTGGCTCATAATTCTTCTTTGGTAAAAACAGCTCCCTGCTCTTCCATTTCAAAGTTGCTTATGCATATTATTTTTAAAAAGTAGCTCACAACTCTTTTTCTTTTGAAATATATATCTTTTCTTTTATAAAGTGGCTCATAACTCTTCTTTGACAGAAGTAGCTCATAATTCTGTTTTGAAAAAATTGGCTTACAATTATTATTTTTTAAAGTGGTTTCGACAGAACTCAGAACTCTTTTTAGCAGAATGACTCATACCACTTCACTCACAGAAGTTGCTCATTGCTTTCTTTAAAAAAAGTAGCTCATAACTCTGCTTTTGTTGAAGTGCTTTATACATACACTTTTACAAATTTAGCTCATAACTCTTTATTTTGAAAAAGTAGCTTATAGCCCTTATTTAAATAATGCAGCTCATAACTCTTCTTTAAAATAATTTTTTAATTACTTGGCTCATAAAAAGTAGCTCATAACTCGTCTTTTGTTAAAGCGGTTCATGTCTATACTTTTAGAAATTTGGCTCATGACGCTTTATTTTACAAACGTAACGTATAACTCCCATTTGAATAAGGTGGCTCATAACTCTTCCTTTGTTCAAGTTTCTCATACATATATTTTTAGAAATCTCTTTTTTGAATAACGTGACTCATAACTCTTCTTTAACAGAATGGTTAATACCTCTTTTTACAAAAGATTCTAATAACTCTTCTTGAACAAAATGGATCATATCTCTTCTTCTACAAAAGTAGCTCATAACTCTTCTTTGACAAATGTAGCTTATTACTCTTTATTTTATAAACATGGCGAAGTAGCTCTTTTTTGAATAACTGGAGTAATAACTCTTTTTTAATAGCTCTTTTTTACCTGAATAGCTCATAACTCTTTATTTTACCCACGTAGCTAATAGTCTTTATTTCGGTAATGTGGCTTACAACTCTTCTTTAACAGAGTGACTCATACTTATTCTTTCACGAAAGTTGCTCATAACTTCTGTTTCATAAAATTAGCTCATACTTACACTTTCACAAGTGTAGCTCATAACTATGTAGTTTACAAAAGAAGCTAATAGCCCTTATCATACATCTTGGCTCATAACTCTTTTTTTAAAGAATCGCTTATAACTTTTCTTCAACAGAATAACTCATACAGCTTCATCGACAAAAGTAGCTCATAACTTTATCATAAAAAAAAGTAGCTTATACCTATACTTTTACAAACGTAGCTAGTAATCCTTATTTAAATTGATTGGCTCATAACTCTTCTTTAACAGAGTGGCTCATACTTCTTCTTTCAAAAAAGTTGCTCAAAAATTTTCTTTCACATAAGTAGTTTATGACTTTTACACTTTTACCCATGTAGCTCATAACTCTCTATTTCACAATCAGAGCTAATAGTTTTTATTTGAATAACGTGGCTCATAACTCTGCTTTACTAGAGTTGTTCATATCTCTTTTTTCACAACAGTTCCTCATAAATTTTCTTTTACACAAGTAGCTCATCCCTATAACTTTACAAATTGCAGCTCATAACTCTGCATTTAACAAACCTAGCTAATTTTCCTTATTTGAGTAACGTAGTTTATAATTCTTCTTTAATAGAGTGACTCATACCTATTCTTTCACGAAAATTGCTCATAACTTTTGTTTGCCAAAATTAGCTCATACCTACACTTTTAAGAGTGTAGCTCATAAATATGTAGTTTAAAAACGAAGCGAATAGCCCTTATTATATATAATGACTCATAACTCTTTTTTAAAAGTATGGCTCATAACTCTTCTTCAACAGAATAACTCATAAATCTTATTTGACAAAAGTAGCTCATAACGTTTCCGTGAAAAAAGTAGCTCATACCTATACTTTTAAAAATTTAGCACACGCCTCTTTCTTTTGCAAACGTAGCTAATAATAGTTATTCAAATAAAGTGGCTCATAACTCTTCTTTAACAGAGCGGCTCATACCTCATCTTTTAAAAAAGTTGCTCATAACTTTTCTTTGACATATGTATTTCATGACTTTTATTTTGTAAAAGTGGTTCATACCTACACGTTTACCCATGCAGCTCATAATTCTTTATTTTAAAAACATAGCTAATAGTTCTTATTTGCATAATGTGGCTCATAACTCTTCTTTAATGGAGTGTTTCATATATCTTTTTTCACAACAGTTCCTCATAATTTTTCTTTTACACAAGTAGCTCATACTCGTAATTTTACAAATAAAACTCATAACTCTGCATTTTACTAACCTAACTAACAGTCCTTATTTCAATAACTGGGCTCATAACTCTTCTTTAATGGAGTGGCTCATACCTCTTCTTTCAAAAAATTAGCTCAAAAATTTTCTTTTACACAAGTAGCTCATACCCGTAATTTTACAAATAAAACTCATGACTCTGAATTTTACTAACCTAACAGTCCTTATTTCAATAACTGGGCTCATAACTCTTCTTTAAAGAATTACTCATACCTCTTTTTTTACAAAAGATTTTAATAACTCTTCTTGAATAGAATGGATCATATCTCTCATCCTGAAAAAGTTGCTTAAGACTATTCTTTAACAAATGTAGCTCATAACTCTTCTTTGACAATAGTGGCTCATAACTTTTCTTTTGTAAAATTGTCTAATGACTGTTTCTTGAAAAATGTGGTTTATAACTTTTATTTTGCGAAAGTGGTTATGACATATTTTTCACGAAAGTCGCTTAAAACCTTCATAATAAGAAGTATCTCATAGCTCTTTTGTATAAAAATAGCTCATAACTCTTTATGTTGCCAGTGTAGCTAATGGTCCTTATTTGAGTAACGTGGTTCATAACTCTTGTTTAACAGAGTGGCTCATACCTATTCTTTGACAAAAGTAGCTCATAAATTCCGTGAAAAAATGAGCTCATACCTATACTTTTACAAAAGTATCACGTACCTTTTTCTTTTATGAACGTAGCTAAGAATCCTTATTTAAATAAAGTGGCTCATAACTCTTTTTTAATAGAGTGGTTCTTATCTCCTTCTTCACAGCAGTTCCTCATAACTTATTTTTTACACAAATAGCTCATACCTTTTTTTAATTTTACAAACTTAGTTAGTGGTCCTTATTTAAATAACTTGGCTCATACCTCTTCTTGAAAACAATAGCTCATACCTATTTAAAAAAAAAAGATTCTAATAACTCTTCTTGAACAGAATAGATCATATCTTTCCTTCTGCAAAAACTGCTCATGACTATTCTTTGACAAATGTAGCTCATAACTCTTTATTTTAACAATGTAGCTAATAGTCCTTATTTGAGTAACGTGATTCATAACTCTTCTTGTACAGAGTCGCTCATACCTATTCTTTAACGGAAGGTCCTCATAACTTTTGCTTCATAAAATTAGCTCGTAACTTCACTTTTAAGAGTGTAGCTCAGAAATATGTAGTTTACAAAAAAAAAATAGTCCTTATTATATATATTGGCTCATAACTCTTCTTTAAAATAATGACTCATAACTCTTCTTTAACAGAATAACTTCTTGGTCAGAAGTAGCTCATAACTTTTCCGTGAAAAAAGTAGCTCATACTTGTGCTTTTACAAATGTAGCACGTACCTTTTTCTTTTATGAACGTAGCTAATAATCCTTATTTAAATAAAGTGAATCATAACTCTTCTTTAATAGAGTAGTTCATATCTCATTTTTCACAACATTTTCTCATAACTTTTCTTTTACACAAATAGCTCATACATATTTATAATTTTACAAACCTAGCTAATAGTCCTTATTTGAATAACTTGGCTCATAACTCTTCTTTAAAACAATGGCTCATACCTCTTAAAAAAAAAAGATTCGCATAACTCTTCTTGGACAGAATGGATCATATCTCTCCTCCTGAAAAGGCAGCTCATGACTATTCTTTGACAAATGTAGCTCATAACTCTTCATTGCAAAATTGTCTAATGACTGTTTCTTGAAAAAAGTGGTTAATAACTCTTATTTTGCGAAAATGGTTAAGACATACTTTTTTCAGAAAGTAGCTCAAACACTTTACAATAAGAAGTATCTCATAGCTCTTTTTTAAAAATATAGCTCATAACTCTTTATTTTACCAGTGTTGCTAGTACTCCTTATTTGAGTAACGTGGTTCATAACTCTTCTTTAACAGAGTCGCTCATACCGATTCTTTCACGAAAGTTCCTCATAACTTTTATTTAATAAAATGAGCTCATATCTACACTTTTACGAGTGTAGTTCAGAAATATGTACTTTACAAAAGAAACTAATAGTCCTTATTATATATCTTGGCTCATAATTCTTCTTTAAAAGAATAACTACTTTGACAAAAGTAGCTCATAAATTTTCTGTGAAAAAAGTAGCTCATACCTTTGCTTTTACAAACCGAGCTAATAGTCCTTTTTTGAATAACTTGGCTCATAACTCTTCTTTAAAAGAAAGGCTCAAGCTTCTTCTTTCACAAAAAGTGCTCATAACTTTTGTTTCGCATAAGTAGCTCATTGCTCTTCATTTATTAAAGAGGCTCATACGTATACTTTCACAAATTTAGTTCATAACTTTCTATTTTAAAAACGTAGCTATAGTCTCTTATTTGAATAACGTGGCTAATAACTCTTCTTTTGTTAAAGTGCCTTATTCCTATACTTTAAAAAAATTTTTTTTTTTAAATTTCTCTTAAAAAGAGGCTTATAACTCTTCTTCAAAAATTTCGATGTAATTTTCTCCTAATTCTTCTCCTAATCACGACAGTATCTAATTGCAAATTACATTGAATGAAAAAATTGATCGAAAAGGTCATTCTTCAATCATGAATTTCATAAACTGCAAAATGCTTTTCTCATTTGACAAATCACGACCCGATAAAGCTAGCCGAGCCTGATTTGCCCCAGACGTGTTATTTTCCCTTAGGTCTTAGGTACTTACGGGAATCATTACATTGCACTATTGCAACTATTAAGTCGACATTAAGGGACAAGACCGATACCTACGTCGGGATCTATCACGACCAGCCAAACGTGAGTCTATTTTCATGCGCGGAAACCGAATGGAAGCAGCGCCCATCGGATTGCGCACTCGATATTCCGTAATGAGAGACATTTTTGCTATCGGAAAGACCGCGAGGCGCCTGTTTGCCTTAGGCTGCCGTGGGAACTGTGCCTCCGCGTCGTTGAGAGGCTGTTCCATTTTTTCTCATTTCCCTCTCTGCAAGTTAATCAGCGCACCGCCTGCAATCCACTGATGCAGTAATTTAAATTAAGACAGCTTCACGTAGATGTTCACATCGAGTTAGGTGTGGAAAACCGATTACTCATTGATTATCTGGCGTAACTAAGTGCTTCAATACGTTTAAAAAGATGTAATTTTGTGATTTCTTTACAAAAGGGAGAATATTATTGTAAAAGTGGCATGAGATATTGAAAAGAAAGTCAGTAAGAAATAAATTTTTTATGAAATTGGTTCAGAACTTTTTTTTTAAATAGGCTCATAACTCTTCCTTTAAAAAAGTAGCTCAGAACTCTTTTTTTTACATAAGTAGCTCAGAACTCTTCTTTTGTAGAAGCGACTCAAAACTCTTTTCTTGAAGAAGTAGCTCACAACACTTCTTTTGTAGAAGCGGCTCACAACACTTTTCTTGAAGAAGTAGCTCACAACACTTCTTTTTTAGAAGCGGCTCACAACTCTTCTTTTTATAATGTGATTCATACCGAGTCTTTTCTAAAAGTTTCTTATAACTCTCGTTTTACAAAAGTAGCTCACAACTTTTCTTATAAATAGTAGCTCATAACTCTTCTTCTTTAAGAGTGGTTAATCACTCTTCTTTCGTTAAAGTAGCTCGAAAGTAATGTTTTCATTAATATCTTTGAACTTTTCTTGCAAAAAGTGCCTCATAACAATTCTTTTTTGAAAGTTGATCATCAAATTTCATTTACAAAATTGACATTACTCTACTTTTTAAAAAGTGGCTTGCGACTTTTTATTTTTTAAAAATAGGCTCAGACCTTTTCTTATTTTATACTAGTGACTCAAAACTCTTTTTTTTCAAAAACGCCTCATAGGACTTCTTTTTTTAAAGTGGCTCATACATTATTATAAAAGTAGTTTAGAACTTTTCTTATAAAAGTGGCAAAAAACTCCTAAAATACAAAAAGGGGGGGGCATAACTTTTATTTGAAAAAAGTAGCTCGTAACTCTTCTTTTGTAATGGAGGATATTAATTTTTATTTAAAATGACTCACAGCTACTATTTTCTGAAAATTTCTTATAACTCTCATTTCACAAAAGTAGCTCAGAACTTCTCTGATTAAAAGTAGCTTATAACTCTTATATTTTAAAAGTGTATTAATCCTATTATATTAATACATAGCTACGATCTTTTATTTTCTTATACCAATGACTCAAAACTCTTCTTTTAAAAAAGAAGCTCAGAACTCTGTTTTTTACAAAAACAACTTGTAAGTCTTTTTTTTTATTAAGTAGCTCGTACATTTTTATACAAGTACTTTAGAAAATTTCTTATAAATAGTGTCAAAAAACTCTTAAAAGCTAAAAGTAGCCCATAAATTTTATTTGACAAAAGTAGCTCAAAACTCTTCTTTTGTAAAGGCGGGTCATACTTATTGCTTTCAAAGTGACCCATACCCAAAATTTTCCAAAAGTTTCTCATAACTTTTATTTTACAAAAGTGGCTCTCAAATTGTTTTATAAAAAGTAGCTCATAACTCTTATTTTATAAAAGTGGCTCCTCACTCTTCTATCGTTAAAGTGGCTCAAACAGAATTTTTTATAAACAGCTCTGGCATTTTTTGCAAAAAAGTTCATAATAAAACTTTTTTTCTCAAAGTAGCTCATAACATTTCATTTACAAAATTGAAAGATAATTCTACTTTTTAAAAAGTGGCTCCCGACTTTTTATTTTGAAAAAGGAGTTAAGAAATCTTCTGTGGAAAAAATCTCTTAAAATCTTAAAAAAGGAGGGGAAGGGCATACCTTTTATTTGAAAAAGTAGCTCATAACTCTTCTTTTGCAAAAAGTAGCTCATTACTTTTCTTTCGTAAAGGCGGGTATTAATTTTTTTAAAGTGACTCACAGCCATTATTTTCTGAAAATTTCTTATAACTCTCGTTTTACAAAAGTAGCTCAGAACTTTTTTGATTAAAAGTAGCTCATAAATCTTCTTTTGTAAAAGTGAATCAATCCTATTATTTTAATATATAGCTACGAACTTTTATTCTCCTACACTAATAACTCAAAACTCTTCTTTTAAAAAATTAGCTCAGAACTCTTCTTTTACAAAAACGGCTCGTAAGTCTTCTTTTTTTTTAAAGTGCCTCATACATTTTTGTACAAGTACTTTAGAAAATTTCTTATAAATAGTGTCACAAAACTCTTTAAATCTAAAACGAGATCATAACTTTTATTTGACAAAAGTAGCTCATAACTCTTCTTTTGTAAAGGTGGGTCAAAAAAGTGGCTTAGTCTTATAAAAAGTAGATCATAACCCTTCTTTTTTAAAAGTAGCTGATCTCTTTATTTTCGTTGAATTGGCTTAAACGTAATGTTTTAATAAATAGCTTTGCAATTGTTTGCAAAATAGCTCCAAACTTTTATACTAGCTGCTCAAAACTCTTCTTTTACAAAAACGGCTCATAGGACTTATTTTTTTAAAGTAGCTCATACATTATTATAAAAGGAGTTTAGAATTTTTCTCATAAAAAGTGGCAAAAAACTTCTAAAATCTAAAAAGGGGGGGGGGCATAACTTTTATTTAAAAAAGTAGCTCATAACTCTTCTTTTGTAATAGCGGATATTAATTTTTTTTAAAGTGACTGACAGCCATTATTTTCTGAAATTTTCTTATAACTCTCGTTTTAGAAAAGTAGCTCAGAACTTTTATGATTAAAAGTAGCTCATATTTTTTCTGTTGTAAAATTGAATCAATCCTATTTTTCAATACATAGCTACGATCTTTTATTTTCTTATACTTATGACTCAAAACTCTTCTTTTAAAAAATTAGCTCAGAACTCTTCTTTTACAAAAACGGTTTCTAAGTCTTCTTTTGAAGTAGCTCATATATTTTTATACAAGCACCTTAGAGGATTTCTTATAAAAAGTGTCACAAACTCTTGAAAACTAAAAGGAGTTCATAACTTTTCTGTGACAAAAGTAGCTCATAACTCTTCTTGCGTGAAGACGGGTCATAATTATTGCTTTCAAAGTGACTCATACACAAAATTTTCCAAATACTCTCATTTCACTTTTCTTTTATCAAAGTGGCTCAAATGAGTTGTCTTTATAAAAGTCTTTGAACTGTTCTTGCAAAAAGTGCCTTAAAACAATTCTTTTCTAAAAGTAGCTCATAACATTTCCTTTGCAAAATTAAAAGATGGCTTTATTTTTTAAAAAGTGGCTCGCGACTTTTTACTTGAAAATGGAGCTCAGAACTCTTCTGCTTATTATTTTAATAAATAGCTCCGAACTTCTCTTCTTTGACACTAATAGCTTAAAACTCTTCCTTCACGAAAACGGCTTATAGGAATCTTTTTTTAAGTACCTCATATATTTTTATACAAGTACTTTAGAAAATTTATTATAAAAAGTATCACGAAACTCTTAAAATCCAAAAGGCTCTCATAACTTTTCTTTGCCAAAAGTAGCTCATAACTCTTTCTTTGTTAAGGCGGATCATAATTATTGCTTTCAAAGTGACTCATACCTAAAATTTTTCCAGAGTTTCTCATAACTCTTATTCCACAAAAGTAGCTCAGAACTTGTCTTATAAAAAGTAGCTCATAACTCTTCTTTTATAAGAGTAACTCACCACTCTTCTTTCGTTAAAATGGCTCGAACGGAATGTTTTAAAAAATAGCTCTAAATTTTTTTGAAAAAAGTGCCTCATAACTCTTTTTTTCTCAAAGTAGCTCATAACATTTGATTTACAAAATTGACAGATGACTCTACTTTTTAAAAAGTGACTCGCAACTTTTTATTTAAAAAAAGAAGCTCAGACCTCTTCTGCTGCAAAAGCGGCTCATTGTTTTAATAAATAGCTCCGAACTTTTCTTCTTTTACGCAAGTGACTCAAAACTCTTCTTTTCTCAAAATGGCTCATAACATTTAATTTTAAAAATTGGCAGATTATTCTACTTTAAAATAAATGACTCACGACTTTTCATTTGAAAAAGTAGCTCAGAACAAGCGCCTCAAAAATTATTTTATGAAAAATGGCTCAGGACTCCTCTTTTACAAAAAGGGCTCAGAACTCTTTTTTTCTCAAATTGGCTCATACGCATTCTTCTTTTCACGTAGCTCAAAAATTTTTCTTGTGAAAAGTGATTCAGAACTCTTTATTTCTAAAAGTAGCTCATAACACTTTAGTTCTAAGAAGAGCTTATAACTCTTCTTTTTGAGAAAAAAATTAATTTTCTTCTAAACTGATGCAATTTTTCCAAGTAAAAATGAAATTTTAAACCAAGAAAATGATGCTTTTATCAAAAAAGGAGAATTTGAAGCTATAAAATATCAATTTTAAAAAAGGAAAAAGTTACATTTTCAGTTAAAAAATTAATTTTAATCCAATCAAAAGCTTTCCGACTAAACAGTTGAATTTTCAACTCATGACTTAAGCCTTCAATAAGAAAATATTTTTTTAACAATTTAGTTATAATTTCAACCAACGAGATGAATTTTTAATTAAAAATATAAATCTTCAATAAAAAATGATTAGTTGAATTTTCATTTCAAAAAGATTCCAGTTGACATTTAAGATCAAAATATGAATTTTTAAACAACAAAATAAGTTTCTACAAAAAAATTAAATTTTTAATTTAAAAAGACGAACTTTTTCAACCAAATAAGAAGAATTTTTAACAAAATAGTTTAATTCTGTACCACATAGTCTCATTTTTATCCAAGAAAAATTAAATTTGAACTAGAAAAGATGAAATTTTAAATACAAAACGACAAAATTCTTTGTTAAAAGACAAGATTTCATCCAGAAAATATTTCAGTTCATTTTTAATAACAAAATATAAATTTTAAACAAAAATTATTACTTTAAATAAATCAGTTAAATTTTAAACGAAGCAGTTGCATATTTATCCAAGAAACATAAAATTTCTCTTCAAATAGATTAATTATTCGTACAAAACAAAAATTTTTAAATTTCAAAGAAGTATTTAAATTTTCATCTAGGAGAGATTTCATATCTCTTTTCAACACCAGAATATTAAATTGAATCAAAAATATATTTTCTATGAAATAGTTTAATTTTCAACAAAAGAGCAGAATTATCAACCAAAAAGTATGACTTTTCAACAATATTGTTGAATTTTAAACCAAATAATTTTATTTTAATCGACGAAAAATAAAAATTCTACTACAGATTCCAGAAATGTATTTATTTGAAAAATATTTAAGTTCATTTATCATAAAAAAAAGAATTTTAAACAAGAGGTTAACTTTTTACGGAAAGAGCTGAATTTCTAACCAAAAAAGATGAATTTTTAACAAACAAAATAATTGATCTTGCAATTAAAAAGAATATCCTTATGAAATAATTTTCAATTTAATAATAAAACTCATAACAGGGTGGTCCAAAAATGCATTGGAAATTTAAAAAAAAAATTTTATGGGGACATTCTAGAAATTTGTTCGAATACAAACAAAAATAAATGCATTTTTTATTTTAAAGAAAAATTGTAATGCTTATTTCCCATCAGAAAAAAAACGTTTTAGTAATTTTTTTTCAGAATTCTCAATATTATCTCAACATAAGTCTGTTTTAAAGGGTCTGAATAAACCCCATAAGTGAAAAAATAGATTTTGTGAGTTTTTGACGCTAATTATCACTTTTGCGGTTTTCTAACACAAATTGTTTCTAGCACATAGAAGACCATTTAATAATGAAAATTTAATGTTAAGATAAATTGTTTAAACAATTTATTACTTCTAGCAACTTTCTCATAGAATGAAGTTAGAAAGACACGGTTTTTTCAAAAATTTCTCATTTGTTGTCCAATTTTCAATTAGAAGAATGAAATCGTTTATAAATATTGACAAAAGTGATTGTTTGAAAAATGTACTATTATTGTTTATAATGTTCTCTCAGAAAAATTCTACAAAATTTTAGTTAAAAAAAAATTCACTTTTAGTTAAATTTTCAATTAAGATAAACTAAGAAATATATTAGAGTCAATAAAATAATTTTTTAAAATAATTTATTATTATTATTATTAATATTTTATTTGAATAATGCCAGAAAGATGCCGTTTTTTCTGAAAATTCTGGCTTTTTGTTTAATTTTCAATAGGACTGAAGTAGTAATGATTGAAAGTTAACAAAAATAATTGTTTAAATTATTTATCAAGACTGTTAACAATATTCTCTTTGCCTAATTGGTAGAATGCTGCGGTTTCTTCTGAAATTTTCAACTGTTTGTCAATTTTTCATTACGCGCGACTTAATAATTAAAGTGTGAATTTTTTGAAAAAACTGCGTCTTTCTAACCCCATTCTATGGGAAAATTGTTTAAAATATAATAAATTGTTTAAACAATTTATGTAAACATCTAATTATCAGTTTCAAATAGTCTTTTATGTTGCAGACACAAACACCCACAGACACACACTTAAGAATGTAAAAACAAGAAAAAACTTATAATTAGCGCCAAAAACTCAAAAAAAACCCATTTTTTCACTTATGGTGGTTTTTTGGGACCCTATAAAACAGACTTATGGTGTTGATATTTGAAAAGTGATCTTTTATTTGTATTCTATGGCTAATTGGAAAGATACATTTTTCTAATAACCATTATAATAAATTTTGTCATTACCCCCCCCCCCCTGCTGCACCTCAAATATGACCCAAAAATCCAAAAACTAAATTTTTACGTATTATTGTTACTTTTTAACCATTTCTGTCGTCTTTTCATACAAATGATTACAAATAGGCAACTTTAATATTGGCCTTAAATTTATAAACAATGTTTAATTGTGTAAATAAATGTAAATTATAAAAAAAAAATTTTTTTCGCAAAAAATAAAAAAATAATCGTATTTTCTGATTGAAACGTAATAGTTGAACATTGTTTCGAGTAGTAGATTCTTTCAAAAACATTATGTGTATTTAAACAATGAAATATTTTTTATTTACAAAAATTTCTAAAAATTGAGTCGGAGATGTTCAATTTTTTCTCAAATTGGTATCGTATGCTATTTTTTTCAAATAATTACAAAATTCTGATATATTACTTCCATTTCGTCATTCTGGCCGAAACATGCATCAATTTTTGTGAAAATTCATTTCAAAATTCATTTTTTTGTTTAATATTGAATAACGTTGTAGAAAATTTATTAATGTTTTGTCAAAAATGATTTTTTTATCTCAAAATTCAACTATTTTATGTTTGGTTAAAACTTTATCATGTTTATTAGATTTCTTGCAAACTTATCTTTTTTCATAAAAATGAATCTTCTTTATCGAAAATTCATCTTTTTGGTTAAAAATTTAACAACTTTGTTTAACATTCGTTTTTTGTCAAATTTTTCTTTATGACAGTTTTTATCCGAAAATTTGACTATTCCTTTTTTTGGTTCAACCTTTATCCTGTATATTGTATAACATAAAAATTCAACTGTTTTGAAGAAAATTCATTTTTTCTTGTTGAAAAGTCGTCTTTTTGGAGAGCAAGTTAATCTCGTTTTTATAAAATTAAACTTTTTTGTCAAAAATTTAATTATTTAATACAAAATTTATATTTTTTGTTACAAACTCGTCTTTTTTGCTAGAAATTTATTCCTGTTTAAAGAAAGTTCAAATTTTTGATTGAGAATTTAACCAGTTAAAAACATGTCTTTTCCGATTTAAAATTCCACAGTTTTCTAAAACATTTAACTTTCAAGCTAAAAAACTTTACTCTTTTCTTGAAAATTTACCTTTTAAGTTAAAAAAGTAATCTTTTTTTGGCTTTCCATTAACTTTTTTAGTAAAAGTTCAATTGTTGTCGAAAAAATTCGTCATTTTGTGTTGAACATGTTACTATTTGGATAAATTTTCAACCATTTTGTATGAAAATCTATCTGTGTTACGTAAATTTGATCTATTTGGTGGTTAAGGTAACTGTTTGGATAAGAATTTTTTTTTAAATTCGTCTTCTTGTGTTGAAAATTCATTTCCAATAGTAGAAATTTTTGTTGTTGTTAAAAATTCAACTATTTTTTTGAAAATGCATAATAAGAAGAAAAAAAATTTTTATCTGAGATACTCGGTTTAATTATAAAATATAGTCGCTTTCACTATCCGCGATAGTTGTTTTGACTAACAAAGATAATCATTTTGGTTATATTACCATAGTAGATTAAAGCATTTTTTATATTTTACCTCACTATTCTTGGTTTTTCAAGTTGACGCTCAAAGATATTCTAGTACACACTCGCAGTATGGTAAACTTGTCACTCTGAGATAGTGAATCTAGCCTTCAAATTTCGAGACTCAAGATTCTTAAGCTTGACATTCTGGGATAGTAAACATGACCATCAAATTTCGACACTCCACGGATGGTACGCTCAACCATCTAGGGGATTGTCACATAGTTAAAACTCAAATATAGTCAGTGTGACACTCTAGATGTTTAGACTGACCATCATTTTTTCTCCGCATGGAGAAAAATGGATGGTCAAAGTTATAGAGTCGAAATTTAGAGAGTCTTCAGTCAAACTACTATAAATATATTTACAGGTAATTTATCATGATCAAATAATTATTTTTAATACTCCTTTATTTAAAATACAACTATTTTAAATTCATTTTTCTTTTGATAGAAGATTCACAGCTTTATCATAAAATTTATATATTCTGTTAAAAATCGAAATTGTTTTTAGAATTGTAGTTTTTTAAAGAATAAAATTAATTTTTTATCTTAAAATTTAACTATTTGGTTGAAAATGAATTTATGCTAAAATTTTATATTTTCGTTTTGAAAATTCTACTGCCTTATTAGAGAAATTCGTCTTTTTGTCTTTGACATTCAGCAGTTTGGTTTTTTCATGTCATTAAAAACTATTATAAGGATAAATATTTGAAACAAACTAAAAATCTTATTTAAAAATAAATTTTGAAATTGATTTTTACTAAAAAAGCGTATTTAATTTTTTTAAACTAAAAAATAGCTCTTTTTAACTCTTTGAAATCACGTAGAATAAAAAGTGAACCTGAACTTTTTTCTTGGCCAAATAAAAAAATTTTCGTTCATTTTGAATGAAATAAAAAGTTTAAGATAAAATATATAACGTAATTTATATATTTCTGCATACATAATGAAGTTAAAAAAATTAAATATTATTTTAAGGCACATTAGACATGCTACGTTAAACGTACATCTTTTACTATGACCGTTAAACTATTCCATTTTTGTTTAAAAAAAAATTATTCTATTTTAGAATTTAATTTGAACTATTTGGTTAAAAAATTTTCTTTTGACGTTGAAAGTTCAAATTTTTAAATTGAAAATTCAAGTATTGTATTTAAAATAAACTTTAATGGTAAAAATACTACTGCTTTCTAAAAAAAATCGTCTTTTTGCTTTTAAAATTAAAGTTTTTAGTTTAACAGTCATATTTTTAAATTAAAAATTCGACTTTTATGCGGTAATTTGTTTTTTTTTTGGCTTTAAAACTAAATAATTGCGTAGAAACTTCATATAATTTTTTCAATATTCATTTGTTTTGGTCGAGATCTCATATTTTCGATTGAAAATTCGTTAAGTTCGTTAATGATTTAATTAACTTTTATTTTATCAATTAAACAATTTTGAAAATCGTATTTTTTTATAGAACATTAATTTTCTTGGTCGAAAATTCAATTTTTTCTTAAAAATTTAACTATTTTGATAAAAATCGTTTGAATGAAAATTAATATTTTTTATTTAAAAGTTCAATTTTTTTATTGTGATTTTAAGCATTTCATTTCAAATTAATTTGTATGGTAAAAATTCTACTATTTTGTAGAAAATTAATCTTCTTGGTTTAAAAGGTAAACTTTTTTGTAGATGTCTTTTTGGCTTTACAATTAAACAATTTTCTAAAAGATTATTTATTTTGTACAAAACTTTTTAGCTGAGAATACTGTTTAAAATTGGTAATTTTTTATTGAAAATAATCTTTTTTGTTAAAGATTCGTCTTTTCTGACTTCAAAGTGCACTGTTTTTAAAAAAGAAGTCTACTTTCTACCTTAAAAACTTTAATTTCATTTGGATAAAAAAATGATTTATTAATTGCTTTTGCTAATTATTATTTATTTTTTTCTATGCATTTATATCCACATTATTAATCGAATATTAGCCCATCTATAATTCATTTATAATTTGTTTTATTTTGATTATATTTTCTAATTTATTTATTTATGATTTATGTAATGTTTTTGAAAACCATGTTGAATATTTTATACTCTATATCTGAATTCGTGCTTAATGGTTTAATAATAACAAAAAAGTATAAAGTTTTACTAATTGGATAGTGCGTTAGCATTAATTTCATAAATGATTGTTTCTTATTAATTACATTTCTAACGATTTTTATGCAAATTAGTAATTTTCTGATTAAAGATTATTATCGGAATGCCTACTCTAAATCAATTGATAACTTCATGCTAATGCATATTTATGGAATCAAGAGTTTTTTTTAATGTTTTAAAAGAATAAAAAAATATATATTTGACTTCGAGAAAATCAAGTTGACTGACTAAAATGATCGAATCGACCATCCGATACGATCGAGTCGAATGTTTGAGAAAATCAGATCGATCATCCTAGATTTCCAAATCGATCCTAAATGATGATTGGATTAGCCTTCTAGAGATAGTCGCTTTAGCCATATTTAAGAGATGTCCTTTAATTGACCCTCCAATATGGTCTGTTGGATCAGTTAATATAGCTAAAGAGACCTTCCATTTTTTTCTGTGCCTGTCGGGCCTATATTTCGACTCAGGGGGGGGGGGGGGGGGTCGGAAAAGGTTTAAAAAGGGAAAATTCCGGCCGCCTCGGTATTTCCCGGAAACCAACCTCCTGACCCAAAAAGATAATAAAAA
>JAAAKG020141398.1:0-11871 GCA_010014905.2 Druon quercuslanigerum | reverse complement strand
CTATATCAATATTATTAAAATATTGATAAATCTTAAGATTCTGAAAAAAATGTCTCTATCTCCGCTGGGATCTGAACTCAGGACCTTCAGATTTCCAAGCTGATGCTTTTACCAACTGAGCTACGGAGAGACGAGAAAATTTTCCTGACAACCTCCTTACAAGTTGGATGACGATGGCATCCTTTATACTTGTAAGAATTTTTTTTTTCTGAACATGAATTCATATTTTAATTGTTGATCTTAGGTTTATTGACCAGGAAATATTTAATTATTATATAAGCGAACGACGCTTTTTTAATGAAAAATTATTTCGAGATAGTTTGAAGCCACGAAACTATCTCAGTTTCGTTTAAAGTTCATTCGATAAGGTTAATTTTGTTTGCAGCATATTTTTCAACTGAAATCGATGTAAACGGTTTTTATACCATTTCGCCCGTATTTTAAGGATTTTCAAGAATTTTGTCCCTCTCGCCTTATTTTTACGTTATATTTTATATTTTTACTCGATATATTAATTATTTTCATTTTCAAAGAGATTTCAAAAGGTTTTAAATATTTTCAGTGATTTCTGGCGAATTCGCCAGATGCCACGGTCTTTAAAAAGTTGAATCAGATTTCAAGAGATTTTTAAAGAATTTTCTAAGAATTTGAAAATGTGTTGAAGTAGCTCGCTCATTTTTTCGGTATTTTATGGATTTATGAATGATTTCCGAGAACTAGAAATAATTTTGAGGGATTTTAAAAGGTGTTAATGATTTTGCAAAATATTTTAAGGCACAACAAATATATCAGGGCATTTCAAAACGATTTTAAATTATTACAGAAGGTTTAACAGATTTCAAATTATATCGAAAGATTTCAGATTCTTGAAGGAATTATCTAGTACAATTTCTTATGGAATCTCTAGTTTTTTAAGGGATTGTACCAATTTTTATCGTAGTTTAAGAGATTTCAAAATATTCCAAACGGCGTCACGGGGATCTAACGGATTTCGAAATTTTACAATAAGTGCCGAAATAGTTTCACAAATTTTGAAGAATTGTAGGGGATTTCAATAAAATTGCGAACTTTTTGAGGAATTTGAATGGACTTCATAAAATTTTAATAACTTTTTTAATATTGCAACGAACTTGAATGAATTGTAAAGGATTATATGAGATTTGAAGCATTTTCGATGATTTAAACATACGTAAAGTCTGTCCACAAATGTTATAGTCTTTCTTTATCAAACACTTCAAGGAGGCTTTCTCTAATCTAGAGGATTGTCTCAGACAATCAATTTTGCCGTTTACAATTATTGTAGAGAGAACCTCAAGTTTTTAAAGAAATTGACAATCTTTTAAGCCCTTTAAGCAGTTTAATCAGATAATTCTAAGAAATTAAGAATGATTTTTATGGATTATGAAAGATTTTAAGGGATTTTAGGATACTTTAGGAAATTTCAAGAGAGTAAAAGAGTTTTAAGGGCATTACAGAGAGTTTATTCATTTAAAAAGAGTTTTAGGATATTATGTTCAAAATCCATGAAATTCGAAGGATTTGATGAAATTTTAACACGATTTAAACAATTTAAAGGATTAACATAAATGTATAAAGAATTCACAAGATTTCAATGGGCTGCAAAGTTTCTCGAGAATTTCATGAGATTTCATCAAAAAATACCACATTTTAAGGAATATATACTTCTGGACTATATAGTTATTGGGCGTACGTAAATATATAAAATACATAATTATTACATTAAAAAATAAACAATGATATAAGGTGTATAATAATGTAAGAAGTAATTGCAACAGCCAAAATAGTTTTTAATAAACGTATTTTAAAAATCGGGATTCATAACATTTTTCAGAAACCCTCCACCGGAAGAAGCCTCACGTAGTTAACAGACTAAGGGAAATTCTATCTTATTGGGATGAATGAAAAATGTCCAAATAATAATAAATTCTTTATATAGATTTTATGTTTTCTTAAAAAATATAAAATTGAAATTTTTGTATTTAAAATGAGAATAAAACCCACATTATAAAAATTATGTTTTATTCCACAAAAGAAACGTCGCCCCTGAAATTTCTTCAGCCTTATTGAAATATACATGCTGGAAATATTTTCTTCACTAGAAAAAATTGTTTTGTTAACAAATTCACTATCATTTTTGAATTATTAAGACCTGTGTTTAAATTTTTAAATCCAAAAACTGAATAAAAGATATCAAACAATTTGAAACATTTTTTAAACTTTTTTATGCTAACCATCAAATTTGTTTCCCTAAGCTCAAACGATTCGATTAATTTGAGCATTTTCACTTTACCCTATTCGAAGTGGTTCTAACCCCTATGGAATTCACCCCTGAACTATTTTAAGTGGAAAAAGGGTGGATTCCAGAAGCTTTGACGCAGGAGGATCACAATTTTGTGTGTAATTTTTCCACTCTAAAGGGATAGTTTTCCATTCGAAAATTAAGTTTTTAAATTAAAATACTTTTGAAGAATATTATAAACTCAATGGTGCATCAAATTAGTTTTCGCAATATTTTTTTTGTTTCAACAAATGAGAAAGTCATTTTCCTTTCTGAAAGTCGCTAGCAGGTCGGAGATTTTTTAAAGTGACATGATTTTTAATTATATGTTGCTTTGTTTTGAGAAATGAAAAGAAAATATTCATTACTTAAAATAAACAATTGTTCAAATAGTTTCATTTTGAACAATTATAGTTTAAAATCGTGAAATTTGTGATATATTTCTTTAAAGGATCTAACTTGAAGATTCTCGAATTTTAAATGTGTATAATTTTAAGTAATGTAATTTTAAATGTGTGTTTTATTAGTTCAATTCTAAATATTTAGGTTTAAAACTCATTAATTTTAATGATGCATTATAAAAATTTTGAATTCTAAATAATCTTTTAATTAAAAATAAAGAGGCTTTAATTTTAAACCTTTCCAATTAGAAAAAATTTTAATGTAAATCATCCAGTAAAACTTGCATATATTCTAAGTTAAATTAAGAGAATTTAAAACTTCTTAATTTGCAAGGTTTACAATTCAAAATTCTACAATTGAAGTAAGTACTTTTTTACTTTTTTTCATAATAGTTTAATTCTCAAGATGTATTCTGTCAAATTACTGAATTTTAACAAATTCCAATTTAAAATTCTTGAATCTATTAATTAAGAATGTTTATCATATAACATGATGCAATTTTAAATTTTTTTTGTAATATTTCGATTTCAAGGTGCAAGTGGAAACTTGTTCAACTTGGAAAACCTAAAACTAAAATGTATTGTATTTGATACATTTGCAACTGAAAATTCTTCTTTACTTGGAATAGTTCAATTTTCAGGATTTTAAAAAGAAAATTAATCAAGTTAGAAAATTAAAAATTAAAAATCATTTAATTTCATAGATTTTCAATTGAAAAATCTTTAGTTTTTAGGTTTTGAAATTAAAATTTACTGGATTCATCGTTTTGCAATGTTTTTGGTTTCAAATCGTAAAATTTTAAATGATGCTTGTAAGGTTTAAAATAGAATATTATAAAATTTTGAAGAATTAAAATTGAAATTTATTTTATTTGATAGATTTTCATTAAAAAACTCTTCATTTTTTAATATTTACAATTAAACATTTATTAATTTAGAATACTTATGTTTTTAATTTATGTCATTTCGAATTCTTGTTTGGGAATAGTGAAATTTTGAAGATTTAAAGATAAAATTTATTTGATTTGAACTTTTTAATTTGATGATTCAGAATTGAAACTTAGTTAAAGTTTTAGATTTTCAATTAAAAATTCTTAACTTTTTAGTTCGTATAAATAAAGATTTATTACTTTAGAATGCTCGTGTGTAAACAAAATTTAAGTAAATTGAAATTACATCAGTGACTGGAAATGTGACAGCCACTCATTTTTCCGATGGTTCAAGTGATCGCAAATTAAAATAGCGAATATCAGGTTCATAAAATTTTTTTTGGAGAAAACTAATTTGCCGAATAATTAATTGACCGAAAAACATTTCAACAAATGTTGAATTATTCGAAAATTGTTTTTGCAAAGATTCATTTTTCCAAAAGTCCATTTTACTGAAACTTTAAATTTCAGAATGCCTGATTTTACGAAGTTTCAGATTATCAAAAAATCAGTTTAGCGATAGGAGAGTTATGCGAAAATCATTTAACCGAAGGTTCAAATATATGAAAATTTACAAATTGATTATTTACATTCAGATAGATGTTTAATAACAAATAAAACACTTATAATGCGTATCAAATTGATTGAAGCGATAAACACAATGAAAATTCAACAAAATGAGTGACAAAAACCTTATATAGTTAATATACATTACTTTAAGTTAAAGAAACATGACCAATTGTGTTAAAGGTTACGCACCGAGAAAGAGAAAACAAAAGTTAGTATTATTATTATAAAAATTTAAAATATTGTCACAGGCTTAAGATATTTACTGACCTATGAAAATAAAAATAATAATTCTAATAAAAATAATACTAAGCTATATCTATAATAGAAATATCTACTAATACATTTTTTGCCGAGAATTAGTATTTTTAGTTTGAACATTCAATTTTTTGATAGAAAATTAGTCTTTTTGTCTTAAAATTTATTAATTAAACTAACTGTTTTGGTTGAAAATTGATATTTTTTAGTCAAACGTTTATCTATTCTGTAAAAAATTCGTCTTTTTAGCTTGAAAATTTAACAATTTTGTAACTAAATAATTTTGACTTAAAAGTTCAACTAATTGGTTGAAATATTTTTCTAATTTGTCTAAAAAATCCTTCTTGTTTAAAAATTTTTTATTTTTTATTGAAAACTAATCTCATTGGGTTGAAAACTTGACTATCCTGTTGAAAATGTTTGGTTTTTTGTTTCGGTTGAAAATTTATGTCTTTGACCAAAGAATTAACTATTTGTTGAAAACTCGCTTTTTGTGTCTTGAAAATGAACTTTGAACTGAAAATTTAACTAATACTATCTTGGTTGAAAATTTGTCTTTTTTAGTTCGAAATTCTTCTATTTCGTTGAAAATACATCGTTTTTAGTTGAGCATTGAACTATTTTGTTTCAAGTTCATGTGTATTTTATTGAAAAATGTTATTTTTTGTTGAAAAAATAATCTTTTTGGATTGATGTCTCTTTGGTTAAAATTAATTTTTTCCAAAATGCAATATTTTCATCCAAAATCTTAAGAAAGTAGAACGTCGTAAATGTAATTTAATATAGTACTTACATTTATTTTACTTGAAGGAATTTATTTCCCTATTTACGTGAAAAAATTTGCAATAAGTACTTTGCCTGCAAAAAGTATTATTAATATAATTAAATTCCAAAAATTCAGCTAAAGTAATGCTGTAAAAATATATCTTTCTATTTCAATCAGTGAAATTAAAAAAAAATTAATAAATTTAAAATAACTGATTTATCTCTTGAAATCCTTAGTACAAGAAATAAATATTTCCTAGAAGTTTCCTATAAAAATTACCCTGATGAAGAAATTTAAATAACCTCAAAACATGTTGGGTCCTGGTAATGTAAAAAAGAAGGATAAATAATAAAGAAAAGAAAGCATTTTGTTTGTTATTGAACATCTATCTGTATGTAAATGAATAATTTTTAAATTTTCGGATATTTAAACCTTTGCTTAAATGATCTTCGGATATTTCACTTATCGCTAAACTGATTTTCGAATAATTCGACATTCCTTGAAATAATTTTCAGTCAATTAATCATTCATTTAAATGGTTTTCGGTCGATTAATCATTCGGTAAATTAGTTTTCCTTCAAATAAATTTCGTTATCCTAATATTCGCTATTTTAATTTTCGGTCACTTGAACCATCGGAAAAATGACCGGCTGTCTGGAAATGTAGCAAGTTCTACTTTCACGAAGTAACTGTAGCTACAATTAGTTCCGTTTTTCAA
Organism: Druon quercuslanigerum; assembly: GCA_010014905.2. Classification (NCBI taxonomy): domain Eukaryota; kingdom Metazoa; phylum Arthropoda; class Insecta; order Hymenoptera; family Cynipidae; genus Druon; species Druon quercuslanigerum. Next base: position 5,933 of record JAAAKG020141398.1, on the reverse strand, counting down.
TGAACTTCTGCAGCACTGAATTTAACTGTAAATTACCATAAAGTCAAATGAAAATGTTTTATATGTCAATATAACCTGATGAGAATCTTACATGCCAATTAGAACTGAAGAATTTCTATTTAATCAAAACAACTTTAAGTGGAAACAGAATTTCATAAAAAGCCAACCTGACTTATACTAATAAACCATCAAGCACAAACCGATACACTAAAATAACTAGGACTTCAGTTTTGTGCTAGCTCATATTCTTATAAATTCAGCTTGTATTTCAGCAATATTCGCAGCAATGATCAATGCTATAATAAAAACAATTGAATAGCTTTTAATATTTCTTTGCATAAAATGGTTCAAATGTAGTTCAATTTATTTCCCTAAAAGACTCGTAAAGTATTTCTGAAATTCATCTATCGATAAGTCTTATCTGTAGGGAATTATTGAAGGACATGCACTTACTTGTTGTATAAAACGATATCTGGCAGCCATATATGTTCCGATGGTACGTGAAGGGTGTCAACTCCACCATAGTCGTCTGGATTCCACTTCAGCTTGTAATCATTCCACTCCTGGAAAAAGCAGAAAGCAAAAAGGTGTTTGAGAAACAGAGTTTAGCTTCAGCCAGTGACATCGACGCGACACGAGCTAAGATCGATTAATCAACTCTCCCCGGGCGCACATCCGGTGAATCTCACGAGGATTCTCCTTTTGTAGTGGTTAAAGAAAGTGCTGTGTGAACTCGGATTATAATTCGCCATATAATCTGACTAATAAACTTTAAATTTCTTCTCTTCTAAATAAAAAATAATGCAAAAATCATTGTGTTTTTTTCGAAAAAGTTAACGATACTATAATTTAATCATTATTGACTATCACACAAAGATTAATAGTCTCAATGCAAAGATTATGGAGACTCTAAAGAAATTAGATCATAAAACACAGCCTTTTATCCATAAAGAATGTATTTTAGGAGATAATGCACTAAATAATAAAATTATCCTTTAAATTTAAAATTACCTATAGTAATGTACAAAAATTTCATTTTAAAATTCAATATTTTCTGTCATTTTACCTCCCTGAACCCTTGTATCTGAATATTGCACAGATTAATATACCTTTAGAAGTCGTCAACATTCTTATCTTCGATGAAGGATATAGTAGCAATTTTGACGTGAAAAAATTTGTTGTAAATTGTCAAAGATTCTGAAACAATAATGATAAAATACTGAGTAATAAATTACTTAATTGATTGCTAACTAAATTTTTCGCGATAAAAAATAGACAAGGAACTGAATGATAGTTATTTATTTAAAAAAAAGTTCTTTAAAAATAATCTAAATTTCTTAGTGGCAAAAGCTGAGTGAGAACATATTATAATAGCAAGGTCGAAAATGTATTATAGTAAAAGAAATGTTAAAAATCTTAAAGACAGAAATATTTTTTCATTCACTAAAAATGACCTTATTAAAAAATTATAAGAAGCATCTTTCAAGATTAAAAAAAAACTTATTGTAAAACATTATCTAGGGCATATTATAAATGTGATATTGACACAATAAATTACAGCTTTTTGCATACCGTATGATCTAGTTATAGTTTATAAACCTAACTGTCCATTAAGACCAATCACATCAACATTAGGATATATAGCTAGGAAATATGAAGAATTCCTTAGTAGGTTTATTAAAAAATTATTAAAAGCTTTGCTATATTTAGTTACAAATATATGACATTTTAGCTTATTTTAATTAAACACGATGTTTCCTAAAATTTCGCTTGAGAAACTGAACATACCATGTTCACTATATGTTTTTGGGGTCGCTTAATCTGAATCCGGGATTTAAAAACCCCAGCACGTCAGGGTTATGACATAACCCCAAAGAACCTCATAAACACTTTATTTTGAATGTCTTTTTCCGCGTTTCGAAGTCAGACCACGTTTATTATATGCATTGGTGTCACTGAATCTGAATCCGAGGTCCGAAAAAGTATAAGACGTCAGGGTTCTGACGTAACCTCAAAAACCCTCATAACAATTTTTTCGAGTTCAGGGGTCATACCATGTTTATTATATGTTTTTGGGGTCGCTAAATCAGAATATAAGGTCCAAAAAACCCAGCACGTCAGGGTACTGAAATGACCTCAAAAAACCTCATAAACACCTCATAAAAACCATAACCTCATAAAAACCTCATAATGTCGAGTGCCTTTTTCCGCGTTTGGAGGTCAGACCACGTTTATTATATGTATTGGGATCGCTTAATCTGAATCCGAGGTCCGAAAAAGCCTAACACGTCAGGGTTCTGACATAACCTTAGAAACCCTTATAAAAGTTTTTTTCGATTCGGGTGGTCATACCATGTTCACTATATGTTTTTGCGGTCGCTTAATCTGAATACTAGGTCCAAAAACCCCACAACGTCAGGGTTCTGAAATAACCTCATAAACACTTTATTTCGAATGCATTTTCCGCGTTTGGAGGTCAGACTACGTTTATTATATGTATTGGGGTCGCTAAATCTGAATCCGAGGTCCGAAAAAGCCTAACACGTCAGAGTTCTGACGTAACATCAAAGACCCTCATAACATTTTTTGTCGAGTCGGGGGGTCATACCATGTTTATTATACTTTTTGGGGTCGCTTGATCCGAATATGAGGTCCAAACAACCCCAGAATGTTAGGGTTCTGAGATACCCTCAAAAAAACTTCCTAAATCTTGTTTTCCAGCCCGGTGGTCAGATCATGTTTAGTATATGCTTTTGGGGCCGCTGAATCCGAATCCGAGGTAAAAAAACCCAAGCATGTCAACCTTGCGACATAACCTTCAAAATATCTCGTAATCTAAGCTATTTAACGCTTCTACGTTTTGACTTTAGCATTAGCGCTGGCCGATGAATTGTATAGCTTGTCTCTTCTCCGGACTCGGAAAATAATTTTATAAGGTTTTTTGGGTTTATGTCAGAACCCTAACATGTTAGGGTTTTTCGACCTTGAATTCGGATTTAGCAACTGCAAAAACATGTAATAAACATAGTCTAACCCACAGACTACAAGAAAAACGGTATGAGGTTTTTTGAGTTTACGTCAGAACCCTGATGAGCTAGGGTTTTTTTAACCTCGGATTCGGATTCAAAAACTGCAATAACATGTGATAAACATAGTCTGACCCACAGACTAAAAGAAAAACGTTATGAGGTTTTGTGAGGTTACGTCAGAACCCTGACGTGCTAGTGTTTTTTGGACCTCGGATTCAGATTCAGATTCAAACATGGTCTCACCTCCAGACCCGGCAAAATATTTTTTTTGTGTGGCTGTGTTATCATTAAAATTCAATATATAAATTTTTCAATCAGTAAAATCATCTTAAAATCAATAAATCTGTATAAATAACTCGAAATCAGTAAAAATTTATTTCATTTTATTCACACCATGAAGCTCTCTATAGAAATTCTTTGAAATTCGCTAAAATCTTTTGAATTGTTAACAATCCTTTGAAAGCTTCTATAAGCTTTTAAAACTGCTTCAAATATTTAAAATTTTACAATTTTTTGGATTCTTTTAAAATACACTAAAACAATTCAAATCCTTTGAAATGCATACAAATTATTTTAATCATTAAAGTTTTGCAGATTCTATAAATTCGCATGGTTACATAAATTCGTTATGGTTATGGCGGATATATTATTTCAGTTAGTCAGTCAAGAAGTTTTGAAATATGCTGTACAAATTGTTGCCTCAGCGACGAATTTGAAAAACATACAAGCATTGATGCCATTTTTTTTAAATAGCAATAAAATATTTAAATTATTAAGAAAAAGAGTTAGTGTCGTGAGTTTGACTTCTGTTAATAATATAAAGGATTTAAATAACAATTGTCTAGCAAGAAAGTACTAGAGATTTAATTCTACATTTTTAATTTACTTTTTAAGATGTTAGATGATTTATTAAGTCAATTTATCATGAAATTAGTTAACTTTAAGCTGCTATACGCTCGCAAGTCCCCTCGTCTTCCTGTGGTGCAATTATTTTTTTCTCACCATCTCAGATGATTTCCAGTTAGAAAGCCAAAGATCCTCATTATCCCAATTCACTCTTCGAATTAGCGCTAAACTCTGCCTCCGTGGAAGAAGGCCATTAAAGGAAAGGAGATTCATAATTTCCAAGCTTGCCGCAGGTATGAGAATTATCGAATCGAAGATGCAGGAAATAGAAGTTGAGGGTCGCGATAAAATTAATTATGAACATTTCCCTGCCACTCGAACTAATTCAATTTTCAGTCATCTGGATAGGTAACTGACAAATTTGAAATTATTCTTAATCTTTCGTACGTGATAACTGCAGAAATTTATTCTAACAACTTTTAAATTTAATTAAAAGCTCACAGAAAAGTCAGTTTTTTCGATCTCACTATTAATCGGTAAGGGTTACTAATTATTAAAAATGTTCTGTGCAAATATGATTAAAAAGATATCTTACTATAATTTTTAAATAGAAAAATTCTCCGATGGAAACATTTAACAGTAATGTTTATCAATTAAGCTCTGTCATAATTCCAGAAAGTGTATATCATTTACAATTTTTTATTTCTTTAATTAAAAACAATATATCAAAATAAATTTTGAAAACATTGTTCAATTGAAAAATAAAAGCTATCAGCTAATTATTAAAATTTAAATTTTTAAAATGAAAGTGTTTATTTATAATAAAATTTAAAAGACTTCAACAATGTGTGAAAATGTAATAAAAGATAGTATTCAGGGACCAATTATAAATTGAAGCAGGGAAGGGTAAACAGTGCTATGTACACTTTTCGAAGAATTTGAATTTTCTTCAAAAATCATACCAACTCGAGATTTTTCAACAAATTTAGGGAAAAGAATAAGGTTTGCAAATCATTTGCCTTCAAATTTAGTATTTAAATCTATTTAAATATTTTTAAATTTCAAAGAATTTAAACTTAGTGTATGATTTCTACCAAAATATTTAATTATTTTTCACAATTTGTCTGAAATTATAGGATTCTGATACGTATTTAAAGAATAAATATATTATTGTAAAAATTCAAGAATGATTTACTAGTGCTACACAAGTTTCTTTTTTCTTTGGGATAATGTTATTTGTTTATAAAATTAATTATTCATATTATAGAAAAAATAATAACTTAATCACTTAAAAATTGTTCCTCTAGAAATATTTTTCGCTTCTCCTGCAAAATTATGTGGATTAAATTTACCATCGTTTAGCTCCTCCCGCATAAATTTTCAATCCAAAAGGAAGAGTTCGCTATCCAAATGGTCGTATTTTCAAAAAAACTTTTGAATTATCGATTCACAAAAAAGGAAAAAACATTTCTAGACGAACAATTCAAAATCGATTAGGTGACTTATTTTTTGTGAAGGAGAATTGATTAGTATTTATTGTTCAAAAATTCGTCTTTCTTGGTCAAAAGTCAACTGGTATTTTGAAAAGGCAACTTTTTTTGTTAAAACTTTTATATTTTTGTCTAATGGTTTGATCAGTTGGTTGAAAAATCATATTTTAAAGTTGAAAATTAAAGTATTCAGTTAAACCGAATTATTAAGTTAAAAATTCTCCTTTTTGTTAAAAGTTCAACTCTTTTTGCTTTAAGTATAATTTCTTATTCAAAATTCGACCGTTTGGTTTAATATTCATTTTTAAGTTGAAAATTCATTTATTTTGTCGAAAAATTTAATTATTTTCTTCAAAACTTGATCAGTTTAAGCAAAACTAATTTTTTTTTTCGAACATGAAACTGTTTTGAAAAACATTCGTTTTTTCTAGAAGGAAAATCTTACTTTTGTGGAATTAATAATTCATTTTTTTTAGTTGAAAGTTTATCTTTTATATATATATATATATATATATATATATATATATATATGTATATATATATATATTGATTACATTTCGTGTAAATA
>JAAAKG020141397.1:0-11871 GCA_010014905.2 Druon quercuslanigerum | reverse complement strand
AGCCCCGTGCAAAAACTATTCTAAATATATGAAAATCCAACTCTAACCAAAAATGTCTTCGACATGTTGGACTGTAATCATCTTAAGCCTGTGACAACATTTTAATTTTTTTTTATAATAATATTATTAATAATAAAGAATCTGGAATTCTCGTGTTATTTATTTAAAAAACACGTTCACTCCGCAACACTGCTCCGACCCAGGTTGTTGATCAATCTCTCTAAATTTCTCTAATCTAATTTATTTTCAAAGTTGCAGAATATTTTGTAACTTATTTTGCTTTATTTGATGCTAAAACTATTTAACTTTATTTTTCCTGCAAAAGATGAAGAAAATGGTATTAGAACTACCGAAAAATATCAGTTTTGTGATTTTTACAATGCGTTTAGTAGTAAGTCGGCCCTAAAGGTAATCAGCGCTGCCGTTTCGCCTGGTGGCCGCCGGTTAACTCTCATCCAACTTTTATCCTACAGGCCTCCCATTAAGTGGCACTGGGCTGCTTAAAAATATTTATAAATCACCTAACCTCTGATTAAAATAAACAATCTGTGTGAGCTGTCAAACGAAATATTTATAATATATAATTTTACGTCAAAATATTTTTTTAATTGGTGATGTTGACACTCAAATTATTGGTAAAAAATTACCATCAAAATTACAAGTGCTAAAAGTGTTTTTTATCATATACGTATTCTTAAATCAAAATTACGTGGAAGTGCTGAAATCTGTATAGATTAAGTTAAAGTATTTTGGCAAAAAGCTCAGATACCAACTAAAAGAAAAGATCATTGTATAGATCAGTTGTTAAAATTATATGAACAATATCAGCTCCTTTAAAAAAGTATAAACAGAGATTTGAATAAAATTAAAGAGGATGAATTTCAATCTTCACTGTTGAATCTATTCGACGTTGCCCATGCGAATGCGGCACAAATGGCCACTGAAAATATAATGCATTTTCTAACTTAGCAACGAAAAGATGGTAGAGTTGGTTACGCAGATAATATTTAGTCTGATGATAATGAACAAGCACAAAAAATAAAGGATGATCTACAACAGCTACGTCGTGAAAAATCGGAGAGAGAAAAACTCGATACGGTAAAATTGATTTTTAACTAATTTATAAAGTTTAATTGATTTAATAAAAATGATTGTTTCTTAATTTCAATCACAAATTTTTATTTTTATTTCTTTAATGTTTATTGAATAGATGAATTTGTGGAATTCACATCAAGCAGTGAAGTGGAAGCAGTAAATCCGTTGAGTCAAAAAACGATATCGTCCCCGTCTGTATCAAATTTTTCCGATTAACTAGCAACTACTCAGCACTTAGAATCAACACAATCTCGTGGGACAATAAATATCGTACATAATAAATTAGTAGCGGTCTTCGATCATTGTAAAATAAGTGACCGTAACGCTATACGCTGGAATGTAGCTTTATGTTCATCATTAAATATCGACGTAAATCCATTGATAGTAAATAGATCATCTATTCGCCGAAGCAGAGAGAAAATACGCGAAGAGAAAGTAAAACAAAAAAAAGAATTTTTCAAAACTGAAGGCTTGAATGCTAGTGTTCTACACTGGGATGGAAAATTATTTAAAACTTCTAGTGGAAAAAATAAAGAACGTCACCAGTTGTATTAAGTTGTGGACAGATTGAAAAAATATTAGCGTTCCCCGTACTTGATGATGGTACAGGACAGTCTCAAGCTGATGCAATGTTTGACGTTATTATTGATTGGAATATTCCTGACTGTATCAAAGCCCTTTACTGTGATACGACTGCTGCAAATTTAGGATCAAGTAAAGAAGCTGCAGTTTTACTTGAACAGTTGTGAGAAAGAAAACTACTGTATTTGCCTTGCAGGCATCAAATATTTTAACTTATTTTAACGGATGTTTTGAAACCTAATATACCTACAACTTTAGGTCCTGATGTACCTGTGTTTAAAAGATTTCGAGAGCATTGGGCAGAAATTGATACAAATCAATATTCTACTGGCTTTTAAGACTCTTATGTGCAAGACAAAATACAAAATCACATTGAAGACATCAATCAATTTATTCAGATATTTATTGGTAAAGTTCCGTGCAGTAAAGTAAGATTTAGAAGACCGGGAGCATTCCATCACGCTAGATGGATCTCAAAGGTGATATATACTTTTAAAATATTCTTATTTCATAAACAATTCAAAATGATGGTGAAATTAATCAAATCAATTTCAGAAATTTATATTTTTATTCTCACAGTGTATATCAAAGCATGTTTTACTTGTCCTCTAGCATCTGAAGCTCCAAATAATGATTTATCATTTTTAAAAGAACTTATTGATTATAAATCGACAGATGCTAAAATATCTGAAGTAGCACTGAAGAAATTTAGCAAGCATCTGTGGTACTTAAATCCAGAAACAGCAGCTATGGCGTTTTTTGACGAAAGAATATCACTAAACATTAAGAACCAGATAGCTATTATGTTGAAAAGTATCGATAGAAGTTCAGACAATTTGAAACGCTTCGAAATTAAAAATATTAGAGATGTATATAACTGGAACGTGGCTTCATTCGTATCATCAAGATCACTCAAGTTTTTCAAACGATTCGCAATAAATACAGGTTCTTTTGAATTTAAATCAGTCTGAGTATTGTCAAAATGAAGATTAACAGAAGGGTTTAAGATCGGCAAGAATTTTGAAGGTTTTTAATGATATTGCTGAGTGTGCAGTGAAACTAATTGAATAATACCATAGTATACTAAGCAAGAATCCAGAGCAGCAGCAATGTATAGTTCAATTTTTATCAGAATATAAGCAATATTATGTTGATACTCGAAAATCTGCGATAATCCAAATCCAAATGGTATCATATTTCATCTGTACTTTCATTCTATTGTCTTGAAAATTAGAAAGGTATCTGACCTTTTGTACAGAGCGTTAAATTTACAATAAACATGACGCGATTTATTATTTTTAATTCATTCGTCACTGAGTTATAAAATTCTAAAGAACAAACGAAATTTTTCCCGTGGTATTTTGATAAGAAACTTAGGTTGGAGCGTGGACTATCTTAAAGTTAATATTAAGAACTCAAACTTTCAGGGAATTTTTTTTTCGGTCTTATCCAAGATGGGTTTACAAACGCGTGGTATTTAGCTAGGCCTCCTAGTGAGGAAAAAATCGTTCATCATGGGGACGGTAGTAAAAATCCTATGGGCGGAGACGGTATTGCACAGCAAGAGACTTGCTGTGGATTGGTGGATTGTCTGAGGTCGAGATTGACTGTCTTCAGAAACTTCTTGCAGAAATCATTCCCCCGGCGTTCCCAAATATGATTGTACCCACCTCGTTGAATATAAAATTGATGCTCAGGGGCATTCCCCAATCCCACAGAGACGCTAATTAGTTTCTCCCGTTGTATTGGGAGCAATATATGACGAGGTGGATAAGCTATTATCGGAAGACTTTATCGAACCATCCCACTCAGAGTATTCTAGTCCAGTCGTAAAGTTGACTTGAGTCTAGCCTATCATCAAGTTCCTCTGGAGGACGGTAGTCGTGCACCTGCCAGCATTTAGAATTTCTAAGGAGGGTGTTAGATAATATCTGTGGTGCCGGACTAACCATTAGTTCTGAATTACCCTGCACCGCGCAATATTCTGCAGCTTAGGCAATTTCTAGGTATAGTTCGCTGATATCGCCGCTTTATAAAAGATTTTGTCTGGCTTGCTGAATCCCTCACACGCCTGTTGCTTAAAAATAACCGTTAGGTGCGATTCTGACACAAGTGATTAAGGGGGTGGAACCAGTGATTGCTTTCGCAAGCCAAACGTAATTGGATATCGAACTTCGGTATTCCACTACGGAACAGGAATTTCTGGGTGTAATTTGGTCTATCCGAAAATTTCGTCAATTTTTTAGTGTTTTAAATTCACGGTAATCACGGATCATAGCAGTTTACGATGGTTACATGATTTGCACAGTCCAACCGGTCGTTTGGTGCCGGTTTAAAATAGTCCATCGTAAAGGTGCTTTACACCATGCAGACCAAATCCTTTGATAGACCCGCTCATAAAAGATACAGAAGCGTGGGAATTAGTGGTTCCGGTCGATAAACGGCAGAAAGTGTTAACGGAGGTACACAATGAACCTCAGGCAGGGCACTTAGGTATAGAAAAGACCTGCGCTACGACCGTCGTCTTTTATTATTAGCCTGGAATTTTTAGGGATGTTGTGAACTACGTGAAAGGGTGCGATACCTGTCAACCAGCAAATGTTTCACAGCAGGCTTATCTTGGATTAATTAGCAACAAGGTAGTAAACCAACCCTGGGCACTGGTGTCATTGGACTGCATGGGGCCTTGTACTCGTAGTAAAACAGATAATTGTTATGTTTTGGTTTTTCATGACTGCTTCACTAAGTAGATCGAGTGTAAAGCCCTGTGGGAAGCCAACGCCAAAAATGTGAGGGCAGCTTTGAAGGACATGGTTATCTGGAGGTGGGGTGCTCCTGAGGCAATCCACACCGATAACAGGATGAAATTCTTCAATAAAATCATGACTGAATTAAGCAGATTTTATGGCATTCGTCAGTCCTCCATCCCAGTAAATCATCCTCAGGCAAATTCAATTGAAATGATTTTCGAGTATTGAAAGGTATGTTCCGATCATCCGTGGATTCGCATCAGCAAGACTGGGATGTTCATCTCCATGAATTTAAGTACGCCTACAATACCGCGGTCAATACTACCACTAAAGTGAGTCCAGCCATTTTAAATTGTGGGAGGGAATTGCGGCCAAAAGTAAGTCTCCGAGGAGAGAAGGAGAGCCCTAATAATATTCCCGAGCCCGATAGAGAAAAATGGGTAAACCAGATGGAGCGCTACAAAAAATTACCAGACCTTGTGACGCTTCATTTAGAAGAAGCTCACGAGAAACAAACTCGTTAATACAACCAATCGCGACGTGATTTTAAATACCAGATAGGAGATCGGGTTTTGAACCGTTAGACGGTATTGCCCTCATGGTCATATCAGCCTTCATGGTCCCTTTCGCGCAATGGGAATACGCTCACCCCTGGTCTACGAATTGGCATATAATAACGGGAGGGCGCTCGGCGCTTCTCATGTCGAGGATCTTAAACCGTATGTAACGCGTTAGACGGAATTATTACTCAGTCCGGTTTCCCGAGAGTCCGAGTGATCCGTTGGGGTCAGTGGCCTGCTATTTACCCGAAGGCTGCCCAGTACGCGCTGGAAGCGCTGCGGCCGGGGGATCCAGTTTTAGAGGGCTCGACCCTAGATCCTATCAGCCAGCGTGTACTCCGGGAATAGGTCCAGGGGATCATGGTCTTCACCCCAGAGAGCGTGACGGCGCCAGTTTCTCTCATCGAGAGATTGTGGGCAGAGGTAAACCAATTTTGGGTTCGGCCCCATCGAAGCCAGTCGGTCATCAATTATCGAGAGAAAGTAGAGTAAGTGGGGAGGTCGAACGTCCAGAAGGCCTGGTCAACCATTGAGGGTGACCCGTTTCCATTGGTAAACAACCATCAATGGAGAGAGGAGACGCCACAGGGGCGGCCAGAGATATTGTCCGTGGGAACGAAAATGGTCCATGTGGATCTCCCTGTAGAGACTCTTGAGGATCTCCTACGGTTGGTACAGGAGGCACCTCTCGAAAAAGTTCAGAAGGACCTAAGTAAAAGGATCCGGGGCAAAGAGGGTGGTGAGTACGGGCCTGCAAATTCCATGCAGGCTGATGCTGAGATTGGGGCGCGGGTACAAGCGCTGCTTAAGTTACCGCGCCACAGGACATGAATGGGAGGACTGCCCCACAAGTTTCCACCAGAGGCGGTCTTTTCTGCTCTCTCCCACTCCTCCTCCCATCTCCTCTCGTCCTGGAATCTTTTTCTTTTTTTTGTGTTTTTACTTTTTCTTTTCTTTTTGTTGAGTCTATAATTGCTACATGTGTCTCACATATTGCTTAAAATCTTACTTTATCAATTGGGGGTAAGATTATTCTTTCTTTAAATTCTTTTATGGTGTTTAGTCTTATGATTTTCTTGTTTGTTTTATTTTTTTATTTTTGTCGACAAATAACGATAGTTTTTGCTTTTACAGTTTATTTTATTTATTTTAATTTTTTTATTTGACCCCTTGCGATTTAAACATGAGAGTGTAAAGTTCCGCTTACGAGCGGGTGATTTTTAGTTTTTTAAAAATTTTGATTCAGGAAGTATGGTACGAAATTAGGCCACCTACCACCCGGGTTGTTCTCGTTCGACAGCAGAAAAAAAACCTGGATTTCCTATGAGGTTGGAGGAGTTGTAGTACTGCAGGTTTAACCTGCAACTTACTTTGTACATGTTTTTATTTTGTTTATTTGTAAACAGCTTTTCCCCTCCTGGAGGAAATATCTCTTAAAAACAGATCATTGAGGCTCGAACTAGGGCCAACTTATCTTCTTCCTTTTTTTTTTGTTTCATTTGGTTTATGACGTTCATCGACTTTCGAGTACAAGAGGGGAATGAAAGAGAGGGTGGTTTTTCCCTGGAGCATCATTCTTCATCAAGGATCAGCGCTAGGAAGAACGAGAAAGCAAGGCGGGTTGAAGTCGCACAGGTGCAAGCGCAACCGTGGGTTGTATATCGGGGGTGGAATGTGGATGACATGCCCACATTTTAATTCCTGTACCTGGGGTGAATCAAATCTTACCACCGAGGATTCGTCGCAGCACCGCTATCACCATCTCTTGGGCATTAGGGTCCTGAAATCTCCCTTCATACGCCATGACACTGCGACAACGCAGAAGACACACCTCGTCCACCTGCGCAGGAGGGGAGAGATTGGGCGGCCTGCGTGCTATCCATACGAGCGAACTCCTTGCCTTTTGTCGTTCGAGCCTCGTGCGAATAACAAGTTTTGTTTGTTTATGACCACAGAGTGGAATTTGGTTTGAGAAAATTTAATTTGGGATACGCTGTATTTCTTTTGCTTCTTTGGTGTGACGAGACTGCCCAGGATACTGATAAAGGTGGGTGGCTTTTTTTAATTTGCCAAAGTGATTTCCTTATTTTAAAGTGTTTAAAATAATGTTTAACCCAGAAATGGCGTCGGTAGACGCAGAGTTTTGAATTGCATTAGTTTGTTCACTCCAGGGCGGAATTCATGCCATTTAAATTGGTTTTTTCTTTAGTGCTTTAAATTCGATAAGATGTTTAATTTCAGGTTTTAGCCAACTATGGCCTATCAAGGTTTACAAAAAATTTTTTCTCCTTTTGAAACCTCAGAGTGTTTTTCTTGATTGTAGTCATATAATCAGAATACATGTTATAGTTTATTTATTTCACATGATCTAGAATCATTATTTTTCGCTTTTATTTTAACGCCTCTCAGATCTATTTTCCGTAGGAAAGAATTTTCAGGTACCTGCGACTGTACACCCAAATGCTGAGCTAGGGTTTCAAGAAAATAAATTTTTTTTATCAAAATCCGTTCTTTTACTTCAATATTTTAAAATGTTCGATCGTCTGGTCAAGTTTCTTTTCCTACAGGATGGCAAATTGACGTTTGCCTGGCACCGTATTTGAATGAATTAAAGGTCTGAAAAAATTAATTTAAAGTTCGTTTTAATAAATTTTAATAAAATAAAGAAGTAAGAATCTTCGTTTTAATAGGTGACATTTAAAATATATTCAAAATACTATTAAAACTTGAACTATTTTGCTCGTAATGGGCGGGCGGAGGGGTGTGTTCTCTTTCATTTATGTATTTCATTAGGATTATTTTCATGAATTTTTCACCTGCAAATTACATACAAAAAATTTTTATTTCATACAATTTCACCGATATTGAATACATTTCTAAAGTGTAAAAGAATAATTAACGTTTTGGAGATTTAAAACGATTTTACCGATTTAAAACGAATTTTCAAATGACCGGCACGTTAGATGCATAAAAAGGAGCAAAAAAAGCACACTCCAGTGTAATTTTACACCTGTTCTTGTCACATTTTTAAATTTGTCAATGTTTTCACCGCGAAAATCAAATCTGCAGGATGGAAATGTAGGAATTCAACATGTGTAAAGATAAGTTGATTTGATCATTTTCTATCAAATATTATGGTAGAAAATTAAATTGCAATATATTTAACTAAAAGTGACATTTAAAATATTCAAAATATCATTGAAAATTGAACTTTTTTCTCATAGGGGGCGGAGGGGGGTGTTCTCTGTCCTTTATTTATTTTATTACGATTATTTTCCTTAATTTTTCAATTGCAAATTTAATTTAAAAGATTTTGATTTTATAAAATTCCCCGGATATGAAATGCATTTACAAAATATAAAAGAATTATTAAAGTTTTGGAGTTTTTAAAACGATTTTTAAGAATTTTTTAAATTAATTTTTAATACTCACAGGAAACAGGTATAATAGAATTGTTAAAGTTTTTGTGTTCTTAAAACGAGTTTAACCAATTTTTAAAATTTATTTATATTACTTGAAGGAATTTCGTAGAATTTTCAAACGACCGGCGCGTTAGGCACATAAAAAACGGAACAAAAAAGCGGAAGCCAGCGAAATTTTACACTTGCGTTCCTTTTTCATATCGACTAACAATCAGTACATTACGAACTCTCGATTCATACAGTCATATTGTTCACGTCTTAATATTTGTCCACGTCTTTACTGCGAAAATTAAAAGTCTAGTACGGAAGTCATTGAAAATTGAACTATTTTACTCGTAATGGGAAGGGGGGGGGGTGTTTTCTTTTCTTTATTTATTTTATTACGATAAACGTTGTGGAGTTTTTAAAACGATCTTAACCAATTTCTTAAATTTATTTCTAGTACTTAAAGGAATTTCGTACAATTTGGAAATCACCGGCACGTTAGATGCATTTCTTACCGCCTGAGTTAAAGCTTTGTTTACTGGTTAGGTTGTACTATTAGATAGAAGCATTTCTTACCGTTTGGTCTTTGGAACAGGTTTAATTGTCAGATGATATCATTAGCTATGAACACCCTTATTACGATAACTACGATTTATAGGTTTATTGCGTCTATTGGCTCAGAGTTGCACCAGTTCGCTTGAACTAGGAATATTCAATTTGTTAAGGACTTTCGAATACAGCAATAATCTTCTGTTAATGGGTCTAGTAAATAGCCGACTTTTTAGATACTATTTACTGTCATGTTTGGGATAGGTCAATTGCTACCATAGATTCTTTTATTTACGAGTACAGTTGCCTTTCATGTCCGATTCCGTCTAACTCTTCTCTTTTCTTTTTCTTCTTTCTTCCTTGAAACACTTAGGCATAAAGTCAACCCGAAAACCGACTAATTTAAATTATACTTTAAAATATAATCAGACTTGAAATATAGCTTGGAGGACGGATTGCTGACGCCTGCTGGTTTTGGTATCCCGCTGGTCAGTCTGGGAGGGGGTGTTGTAACGTAGTGGCTTGCCACTCCTTATGGATCCTCCCCTGACTTAATGTATAAATATAAAGGGAAGATCGCGATACATTACAGTATATTACTTAATTACATTATAAACTCAAAAATCTAGCTAATTAAGGAATGATTCTGAGAAATTATGCTATGTCGAATGAGTATATGCAGACAACACACAATATTATGTGTTAATTTTAGGTTAGGGTTAGGTATATTTCCTTTTTCTTGTATTAATGGATCAGACGTCCTACCTTTGTTCTTTGGAAAAATTTGGAGTCCTAAATCCAAACAACACCTTCGGAGTTCCTTTCCGCCTTGCTGAAAATACCGAAGAGAACCCTTCGAAACCACCGCTCGCTGATCGGCCTAACAACACGGCATTGCCACCACCTACCACACTTTCAAGGTCCACTTTTACTTACACTCCGACCCGGTCTTTAACCCATTCCATCAAGGGTTATAAATCAACCATCTACAATTATTAGAGACTGCCAGTATAACAACCGGCTCGGCACATGTCACAACGTACGGGCAGCCATCTTTGCCACTACCGACACATTTGACACGGGATGATGACTAGCGCATAACCACCAGTGATGGTTATAGCAAAATCAGTTCTACTGGTGAATGTTGGACGGGCAGCATAAGAGGGCAGCACCTATCGGAGACGACCGTTAAATAAGAAAGGCGAGCGGGAAGGTCACAAAAACGACCCTACACGTCAGTTCATGTTGGTCGTTCCCACGGAGAGGGAGATTGTTTTTTTGTGGACGCCCAGTGCAACTTTTTTTTTCTTTATCTTTGGAGCGAGTCCGAGATTTGGAACCAGGTAGGCGCCATGCCAATTTCTCTCTCTTTTTAGTTATGTTCGGTGTCTGATTTTATATGGATTTGATTTGTTCTTTCTTTCTTTGTATGTGATAATCTTTTTTTTTGATTGTTAAGAGTATTTGTTGAGTAATATGAGATGTAAGAAAATACTACATTTTCCTTTAGTTTAGGCAAGTTTTTCCGGTATTAGTTTGTTTAGGTTTCCGTTGAGTTATTTTAATTTAAAGATAAATTTTTAGCGTCAGTGAAAGTTAAATGGCGGTATATGCATAGTTTTCGCGATAACGAATGAAATCATTGTGGGGTCGTGCTCATAAGGCAAATCTTATTTTCCTCAAATGGAATAATTGAATTTTCCAATCTATATTTTAATTTTCTGTTATAAATTTCGCCTTTTCATCTTATTATATCACCTGTTGTAATACCCTCTGTTTATTGTTTTTTTTACTAATATAAAATGGTCTCAATGCTTTTTAGCCCTCCCCTCATCCCTCTGCTACTAGCCAGGGACTCATTATAAGAGATTATATTATAAATTTAAAGTTGAGTTTTGTGAATAATTAATTTGGAGTGACGCTGAGGAGGTGTTTGGCGCCTTTTAAGGTAAGTCCAAACTTTTATGACGTGATCACTGGCTTTGTATCCCTCAAAGCTGGGAATGACATTATGTAGTGTAATTTCACACTTGTCCTTGTCATATTTTTAAATTTGTCATTGTTTTCACCATGAAAATTAAAACTGCAGGATGGAAATGTAGGAAATTTAGCATGTGTAAAGATAAGTTAATTTGATCATTTTGTATCAAATATTATGGTAGAAAATGAAATTGCAGTATATTGAACTAAAAGTGACATTTAAAATATTCAAAATATCATTGAAAATTGAACTTTTTTTCTCATAGTGGGGTGGAGGGGGTTGGGGTGCTCTATTTCCTTTATTTATTTTATCACGGGTATTTTCCTGAATTTTTCAACTGCAAATTTAATTTAACAAATTTTAATTTTATAAAATTTCACGGATATGGAATGCATTTACAAAATATAAAAGAATTATTAAGGTTTTGGAGTTTTTAAAACGATTATAACGAATTTTTTAAATTCATATCTATTACCTAAAGTAATTTCGTAGAATTTTCCAAGGGCCGGCGCGTTAGACGCATAACAAGGAACAAGAAAAGCAGAAGCCTGCATAATTTTACACTTGTCCTTCTTTCTATACCGACTAACAATTAGTACATTACGAATTCTCGATTCATATTATATTGTTCACATTTTCATATTTATCAAAGTTTTTACCGCGAAAATTGAAATGGCAGGATGGAAATCTAGGAAATTCAACAGCCGTGTTAAGATTAGTCCTTTTCATCATTTACTATCAAATATTATGGTAGCAAATTATATTGCAATGTATTTAATTATAGGTGAAATTTAAAATATTCACAATATTAGTTCTAATTAAATTTTTTTCCCTAAATAGTTGGGGGGGGGGGGGGGGCAATCGTTTTCCTTTTTTTATTTTTTTAAAACTATTTCCAGAATTTAACAACTGCAAATTTAATTTTAAAAATTTTAAATTTAAAAAAT
>JAAAKG020141396.1:0-11872 GCA_010014905.2 Druon quercuslanigerum | reverse complement strand
CTTAAGATTGTGAAAAAAATGTCTCTATCTCCGCTGGGATCTGAACCCAGGACCTTCAGCTCAGTTGGTAAGAGCATCAGACCGGAAATCTGAAGGTCCTGGGTTCAGATCCCAGCGGAGAGAGACATTTTTTCACAATCTTAAGATTTTTCAATATTTTAATAATATTGATATATACCAGTAGACACAAAAAAAATAACATCTAAAATAAATAATTAAATATTTCCTGGTCAATAAACCTAAGATCAACAATTAAAAATATGAATTAATTTTTAATAAACCTTAAAGTCTTCAAAATCTACGGGAATCATGTTAAATCTCTTTAAATTCCTTATAATATATTTAAATCATTAAAAAATTTATAATTTCTCGAAATTGCTTGAAATCCCTTAGAATCCTTAAAAAAATTCTCATCCTTAAAAATCGGTTACAATCTTTCCAATTCCCTGAAATATTTCAAAATCTTTGAAATCTTTTTAATAATCATTAGGGTCCTAAAAATCAATATGAATTATACCAAATCTCTTGAAATTTCTTTTAATTAATTAAAATAGTTTTAAAAAAATTAAAATTTATGGAAATCCCTTAACATCCTTTAGAATACGTTCAATTTTTCAAAATCTTAAAAAATTTTAAATCTTTGAAATTTTTATAATAATCATTAAGGTCTTAAAAATCAGTGCGAATCATACCAAATCTGTTGAAATTTCTTATAATATATTAAAATCATTGAACAATTTAAATTTCTCGAAATCCCTGAGATCACTTAGATCCCTAAGATCCCTTTTTAATTATCATTAGGGTCTTTAAAATCTACGGGAATCACACCGAATCTCTTAAAATTCCTTTCAATTGATTAAAATAGTTTAAAAGACATTCATATTTCTGAATATTCCTTGACTTTCTTCAGAATACGTTTAATTTTTTTTAAATCCTTAACAATTTGTAAAATCTTTGAAGTTGTTTCAAATATTTCGAAATCTTTTAAATGCATGAAAATCTTTGAGAATCTTTCGAAAATCCTCCAAATATATTTAAATATTTTAACCGAAAATAAAATTTTTCAAAATTCCTTAAAATCCTTAAAAAACTGAAAATCCTTGAAATCGCTTGAAATATATACAATCTCATAGCATCGCTTGAAATCCTTTAGAATCCGTTAAAGTTAAAATCCTTAAAAATTGGTTACAATCTTTTTGAATCTCTTAAAGTTCCATACAGAAATTAAAATCTTATAAAAGACATTAAAATTTCTCGAAGTTCCTTAAAATCCTTTAAAAATGAAAATCCTTAAAATCCCGTTTTAAATCATTAAGGTCTTTAAAATTTCCGTCAATCTTTCCGAATCTCTTAAAACTTCTTACACTGTATTAAAATCTTTTAAAATACATCAAAAGTCATCAAAATTCTTTAAATTCTTTGAAAACTGAAAGCCCTTAAAATCGTTTAAAATATTAAAAAATTAATAAACCGAAAAAAATGTGTTAACCTCTTGAAATTTTCAGTTACAGTTCAGAAAAATTTAGAAACGGTTTCTGCAAATTAGTGACGCGAGTCTGAAAATTCCTACAGAATATTCTTAGCCGTGTAGATAATTTCTGCAAAATCCTGAAGTGTGTAAAACCTCTAAGGACTTAGGTAAATGATAAAAATGGTAAAGAGCATAAGTTAATTGTTAAAGAAGAGAGCAATGAATGTGAATGTTGAAAATGACTTTTGAAAGAGGAATTTAAGAATTAAGTCTGTTCAACGACGCACTTACATAAATAAAATAAGTACGAGTTTGCACAGGCCAAGCGAATTCCTGACCCTTGCGTTTGGGTCTGCGAAGCCTCAAGGTATATGTTAAGGATTCGGAAAGAAGGACGAGGAGAAAAAGTGCAACGGTCAGAGTAAGAAAAGAAATCTCGTGCCATCGCATTCCAGTACATTTCAATACCCGCATTAATTTCTTGCTATGCTACTCGATCCTTTGTACCCAGGAAGAAGGTTCAAGTGCTGGAATTTTAATAGATTCCATTTAAATAATCCGAGTAAGGTGCATCAATAGTCAACTGTTTAAACCATTTTTTCCATTCAATATCTGATTATATGTAGAAATTAATATTTTCTTGGCTAGAAACAATTTTTATGGAAAAAAAACTGCAATAAAATATAAATTAGCGCCAAAAACTCCCAATGGAGACTAACAAATTTTGCTAAGGATGTTTTTTTTATTAAAAAAACCACCGTAGTTCTAAAATTTACAATTTTTCGAAAAACAAACGAAAATAAAAATTAAA
Organism: Druon quercuslanigerum; assembly: GCA_010014905.2. Classification (NCBI taxonomy): domain Eukaryota; kingdom Metazoa; phylum Arthropoda; class Insecta; order Hymenoptera; family Cynipidae; genus Druon; species Druon quercuslanigerum. The sequence goes on along the minus strand of JAAAKG020141396.1, from coordinate 9,590 downwards.
GCCAAACAATTTTGCTGTCAAACTATGCAATACATGATATGATTTATATTTCATTTGCAGAAAGTAAAAAAAAAATTTGAAAATTAAAATCTTGGACCAGGGACACGAGCTAAGAAAAAAATAGGATAAAAGTTGTTTATCTAAAAAGAGCTATATAATTTGTTCTAAATCATTTTTTGAGAAGATGCGTACTTTTTTTAATTGTAAAAATAGGGCAATGCACTTTAATTAAAGAAAACAACAGCGCTTTTTACTAAGGACTTTTTAAAAAGGGTTTTAACATAAGAGCTTTACCAAAAAAAGCTTTAACAAAAAAAAAGTCACCATCACCGAATTATGGTTCTCGATACTTTGACCTTTAATGTTAGAAGGTGTGTGCACAAATGTGGGAGAAGTACAGGGAATACAAGCTACAAAAAAAATAATGAGAGAAAAGTTTGTCATCTGAAAAGAGCTCAAATTTTGTTATGAATCATTTCTTGATAGGATAAGTATTTATTTAATTATAAAAATAAAACTATAAACTTAAACAAGAGCTATAGTCAAAGAGAATTCACAATCAGCAAACTATAGTTGTCGATGCTTTGACCTTTAATTTAAAAAGGCGTGCGCACAAATGTGAGACAAGTACAAGGAACACAAGCTAAAAAAAATAAGAGAAAATTTTGTCATCTAAAAAGGGCCTAAATTGTGTTATGAATAATTTTTTGATAGGATGCATCTTTTTTCATAAAAATAAAACATTGAACTTTAACAAAACTTAAAAAAAGAGTTTAAAAAAAGAGCTTTAACAAACGAAAATTCACACTCACCAAACGACAGTAGTCGAAACGTTGACCTGTAATTTTAGAAGGCCTGCGCACAAATGTGGGAAAAGTGCAGCTATGAAACCAAATAATAAGAAAAAAGTTGTTTATCTAAGAATAGATATAAAAATGTTATGAATCATTTTTTGACAGAATGCCCAATTTTTTTAATAATAAAAATGAGACATTGAACTTTAACGAAAAAAAACAAAAGAGTTTTAACGAAAGAGCCTTAAAAAAAGAGCTTTAAAGAAGGAGACTTTGCAATTGCAAAATCATAGTTCTCATTGCTTTAACCTTCAATTTTAGAAGGTGTGTGCACAAATGTCGGAAAAGTACAAGGAACACAAGCTACTAAAAAAATAATAAGAGAAAAGTTTTTCATCTAAAAAAATATAAAAATATATTATGAATCATTTTTTGATAGGATGCGTATTTCTTTAATAATAAAAATAATATAATAAACTTTAACCAGAAGTTCACTGAAAGAGCTTTAACAAATGAGAATGCACAATCAGCAAACTATAGTTCTCGATGCTTTGACCTTTAATTTAAAAAGGCGTGCGCACAAATGTGAGACAATTACAAGGAACACAAGCTAAAAAGAAAAAGAGAAAATTTTGTCATCTAAAAAGGGCCTAAATTGTGTTATGAATAATTTTTTGATAGGATGCATCTTTTTTCATAAAAATAAAACATTGAACTTTAACAAAACTTAAAAAAAGAGTTTTAAAAAAGGAGCTTTAACAAACGAAAATTCACATTCATCACACTACAGTTGTCCAAACGTTGACCTGTAATTTTAGAAGGTGTGCGCACAAATATGGCAAAAGTACAGCTATAAAAACAAATAATAAGAAAAAAGTTGTTTATCTAAGAATAGATATAAACATGTTATGAATAATTTTTTGATAGGATGCGTAATTTTTTTAATAACAAAAATAAGACAATGAACTTTAAAAAATGATAACAAAAGAGCTTTAACGAAAGAGCCTTAAAAAGAGCTTTAACGCAGGAGGCTTTGCAATCGCAAAATTATAGTTTTCAATGCTTTCACCTTTAATTTTAGAAGGTGTGCGCACAAATGTGAGAGAACTACAAGGAACACAAGCTACTAAAAAAAAAATAATGAGAGAAAAGTTTGTCATCTAAAAAGAGCTCAAATTTTGATATGAATCATTTTGTGATAGGACGCGCATTTTTTCATAAAAATAAAACATTGAACATTAACAAAAGGTAAAAAATAAGTTTCAACAAAAGAGCTTTAACACACGACAATTCAAAATGTGGGAAAAGTAGAGCTATGAAAGCAAATAATAAGAATAAAGTTGTGTATTTAAGAATAGATATAAACATGTTCTGAATCGCTTTTGGATAGGATGCGTAATTTTTTTAATGAAAAAAATAAGACAATGAACTTTAACAAAAGAAAACAAAAGAGTTTTAACAAAAGAGTTTTAACAAAAGAGCTTTAACCAAAAGTACATTGCAATCGCAAAATTATTGGTGGTATTGGTTGGTTAAAAATTTATTTTTTTTGGTAGAGAATTGAACTATTTCATTGAAAACTCACATATTTTTTACCATTTGTCCTTTTGGTCAGAGATTTGTGGTTTGGTTGAGGTTTCCACTATTTAAGTAGACACTTTTTTCAGGGGGGTAATGATTCATTATTTTATTTTAAAATTATTTTTTTCCTAAAAAATTCATCCTTGTTAATTCAAAATTCATTTATTTTGTTTAAAACTCGTCGTTTTTGTTCAAAATTTAATTATTTTTCAATTCATTTATTTTATTTTCATCTTAATAAAAACTTGTTGAAAATGGATCTTTTTGATTTGAAAATTAAACTATTTTGGTAAAAGATTCAAATAATTTTGAAAAAAATATGTTATTTTTTAGATTTTGTGATAATCAAGCTTTTTTATAATAAAACCCTACACATATTTAAACAGTTTAGGCAAATTTAAATGTTTAAATAAAATTGTACTATTTATTTATTAAATTTTTTTTTATTTCAATTTTAATTTCATAATTTAAACTACTGATATAAAAAAATAAAAATTTAGAACTCTAAGATTGTAACAATATAAAATTAAAGAAATTATTCAAGGACTGAGATATTAATTTAATATAGTTTAATTTTATCTATTTGGATTTCCATCAACGCAATTCTTAATTTCTTTAATTTCAAACACTTCCTTTAGAATAGTTATTTATTTCGACAATTTTCCGAGCAAATATTAACAAATTGTTAATTTTTTTTAATCTTTAACTGCGCTTCAGAAAAAAATAAAAACCAAAATTTCATCCCTTCCGATTGTATCAAAATGATCAAACAACAATTGATCTTTTCTGATTCAGAAAAAATTAAATATCAATTGAATACAAAAAAAAACGGCTAAAAATAAAAAATTCTTTTCTTTCATCATAAGAAAAATGTTCAAAATGAAGAATCTGCCCAGTTTAAACTGAATCAAAATATTAATCAAAAATTTTCAGACATAGAAAAAACTCCATTTTCCAATTCAGGAAAAATAAACAAAAACCTTTTTAGTAATTAAAATGTATCCACCCTCCCGCCTATACAACTAATTATAGTGTACTCTCCTATTTCCCCGACCTTGAAACGAAAGGATTTGTTTATTTCCACCCTCGAGGGGTCCCACCTCCAACGTGACCTTGAAGTTATTTTTATCAAGCAACGTTCAATGTCTGTTTGGGCCTTGTATTGATCAGGGCGCTGTAAGCAGTTTTTTTCATCTGCGCATGTGCCAAGAAGCGCGGTTCGATATAAAATAGAAAAATACTGTCAATAACGATACAGACGACGTCATGTTGAAATACCCAACTCAAACAAACGAGGACGTCCCTCTCTTCGGGCCTTTTTGTAATTGGTCAGCCACTGACGCGAAAGAGAGCGTGCAGGGGACCGTGGTGGGAATTGCTGGACCTGCGCAAATGGAATCGAACGTGTACGAAGAAGGGGAAATACGTGAGACGGGAAATAAGTGAGACGGGAAATAGGTGAGACGGGTAATAGGTGAGACGGGAAATAGAAGAGACTTGACTGTATTATCATAATAAATACCTAGGGAAAAATTGCCCGTTGTGCCAGATATATTATAAGGAAAAAAAATATGGTAAAATCTAGTAAATGTTTTTTATTTGCTTCTTTCAGTGATCTAAGAATACTTGATTGCTTCTTCCGCATAGTATTTATTATTACAGCCTCATTTTTAATTGTAAGAATTTGAAAGGTAATGCGTCTTATCAAAAGACTGAGCAAACAGAGAGTGTTCACTATATACAGCAGTGAAAATTTTCTAGATTTCTCAATCATCGACTACGAAAGCTGTCTGGAAAACCCGAGAAAATGAAGATATTTATTATCATCGCAGTTTTTATCAATTTTCTGGGTAAGTATGAATAATATATTATAAATTTTAATGTAGCTATAGGTCGTCTGAAAAATCCCCAAAAAGACAATTCCCGAATAAAAATATTCCCGAATAATAAAATTCCAGAACAATAAAATTTCCGAATAAAAAAATTCCCGAATTGGCGAATTTCCAAGTAATAAAAAACTACTAATCAATAAGATTCCCGATTAGTAAAATTCCTGAATAATAAAAAATTGAAAAATTCCCTTATAATAAAATTCCTGAACAGTTTATAATTTTCTTGAATTTGAAAATTCCTGATAGAAAATTTTTTTATAATATTATCCAATTGAAATGTCCCTAATAATAAAATTCTTGAACCACAACAGTTCATAGTATGACTAAATTTGAAAAGTCGCAAATTTAAATAATTAACAAAATTGTGTTTTCATGTGTGTATAATTTTTTTTAAAATAAAATAATCAAATATTTTTAATGTCCATAGTCTCTCAAATTACTGTTTGAATTTAAAATAAAAATAATTGAAAACAATTTTCATGAAGAGATATAAATTTTTTCAATGATTATTATATTAAATTAATAAAAATTTCAGTAACTCTAAACTTGAAAAATACATGAATATATATTTTCTTAAAAAACAATTGATTATTGTATTTTTAATAAATAAATAATATTAAACAAAATTTTTTCAGCGAATGCTAAAAAATAGCTAAGAATAAACAGATGATAAAATTACCAAATTTGAAAATTCCAGAACAATAAAACTTTCGAAAGCAAATTGCCGAATTAGAAAATACCGCAACTAGAAAATTTCCGAATTTGGATCCAAAATTTTTTTGTTAATTGATATTATTTCTTTGTTAAAAATACAATTATCATATATTTTGAAAAAATATATATATTTGTAATGCTTAAAGTTCCTGAAATTATTGTTTCAATTTTAAATAGCAACATCAAAAAAAATATATATATATTTCTCGATAAAAATTCTTTTGAATTTTTTAAAATTTTAAATTAAAACATTAGTTTTTGGAAGATTTGGCATACAAAAAATTTCGTTATACAAATATTTAATTATTAAATTTTTTATAAGCAAATAATATTCATTTTAAAAAAATTTAATTTTTATATTCGGGAATTTTGTAATGGAGAAATTTTCTAGTTTGGATATTTTATGATTTCGCAATTTTTGGGAATTTTATTTAAAGGGATTTTTTAGTTGTACCATAAGTATATGAAATACGACTTATTAGCAAAATTAAAATGCTACAATATTTAGCGCCATATGGAGAAAATAAGTGGAAGAAATTTCGTTGAGACAGGAAAAATTATTTTTGCGCATCTTAAAAAATTTTTTAAATTATAAATGAAAAATGTTCTTAAAAATATTCAAAGCAACTTAGTAGAAATATTTTTTTATTAATGAATTTTTATTATATTGATTAAAATCTTAATAAAAATTTTTCGATGCCTGTCAAGTGTAAACATATTAGATGCCTGACATATTGGACGACTTAAAAATCCAAAAAAATAAAATTCCCGACACTGTAAAATTCCCAAATTCGAAAATTACACAATAATAAAATTTGCGAATAATAATATTTCCGACAGAAAATTGCCAAATTATAAAATATCCGAATTGGAAAATTCTAGAATTTACACATTTACACTTTTTTATAAATAGCTTTGATTGATTACAAATACAATAATGAAATTTTATTTTTTCATATTATTTTTAATGTTTCAAATTTCGGGATTTATTCTTTAAATTTAAAATTACAAAATTTAAAATTATTTTCAAAATTATAGTTATTTTAAATTCAAATAATAATTTTCGAACTTTTAAAAATTAAAAATAATTTTTAAAAATAAAGCTTCATTATTGTATTTGTAATCAATCAAACATCCTTATAAAAAATTGTAATGATTTAAATTCGGGAATTTTATTTTTCGGAATTTTTCAGTCTTCCCTAACAAATTCTACATCCAGAAATATTTTATTTAAAATTATTGTTATTTGAGATTTAAACAATAATTTTAGAAATTCTAAACATTACAAATAATTTTAAAAAAATTTAATTATTGTATTTGTAATCAATAACATATATTTATAAAAAATTGTAATTTTTTAAAGTCGGAAATTTTACAATTTGAAATTTTTAAGATTCGGATATTTTATAATTCGAAAATTTTCTGTCTTGAATTTTATTATTCGGGAATTTTCCAGTTAATAATTTTATTTTTTGGCAATTTCATTATTCGTCTATTTTATTAATAGGGAATTTTCCAATTTGGGAATCTTATTTCTCGGGATTTTTTAGTCGTCCCCATAAATTACCAAACCAAATTCATTTTATTATTTTATTTTAATTATTTAGGAAGCAATTTAAATTTGTATAATATTCCAAAACTTTTATAAAATTTCAAAAATATATATCAAAAATTTTCAAACTTTTTTTCAATGTACCTTAAGTTTTTGGTAAATCTGGTTTTGCAATCTGTGGTAAATTTATGATAACTAAAAAGTTTGTTAATTTTTGTAAAATTTATATAAAAATTCAAATTTCAAAGGAACCAGATTGCTCAACAGATTTAATTTTGTTTAAAACAATGCGATTGAAATTTCTTGAAAATGAAAAATATATTAAACACACAAATTGATTGGTTTTTGTGAATATAAGACCGTTAAAACGCACAATCACCTTCCTTGTTTTTTTTAGTTCCACACATTAAAAGCGTAAACAATTGAAAATTCGACAATAACAAATTTTTTGTTAACAAGAGTATACCAGAAATTTTAAACTAATTAAATAAATTAACAAATTGTTATATCTAACAGATATAAATAAAATAAATCATATCCACTTTTATTTATATTCCCGATGGTCTTTATTTTTAAAAATTATCTCCAAGGTGGTTAAACATAATGAGTAAAATTCATATTAGTCCATCGAGAGAATAAATAAAAGTAATATGATTTATTTTATTGATATTGTTATTTAAACAAATTTTATTAACGAATTTTAAATTGTTTACGCTTTTATCATTAGGAATGTAAAAACAGGGAAGGTGAATGTGTATTTACTTTTCTTAAGTGCACAGAAAAAACTCAAATTTGTGTGTTTAGCCTGTTTTTATGTTTCAAACTCATTCTTTTCAACACAATTTTTAAAATTAATATTTGCAGCCTTCAATAAATGCAAATGTTTAAAAAAATTTAGTATTTATTCAACAGGCAATTACTAAATAATAATATTTATTAAGATAATTAGATTAAATTAATAATTAGGAAAGATATCCTTTAAAAAATTGAAGGTTTACATCATAAGTTGTACCGTTTGTCTTAGTTTTCATATATTTTTATTTTTACTGTTTTAAAACGATTTTTCGAAATTTTTTCCTTTGTTAAAGAATTGATCTTTTTCCCTGTTTTGAAGAAAATTACCCCTTTTCTAGATTTTTTGCTTTAATATTAATTAATTTAATAGAAGCCAATTCAAAAATTTATTTTTTTTTGTTAGAAGTTCATTTTTTTTTAAATTAAAATTTCATATTTTTCGTTGAAACTTCAACGAGATGGCTGAACGTTGCAGAATTTTGTTAACAATTTATTTATTTTGTCGATACTCTTACTGTTTCGGTAAAAATCATTTCATTTGTTTATAATTTAATTTTTATAGCTAAATATTAAAAATTTGAAATTTCATTGAAGTTTTTATTTTTCATAACAAATTTGGAAATAATATACGATTTTTGGAATTTTATAAAATTTTGGTAGACATCATGAAAATTTCATACTTTCAACAATATTTGAAAATTATTTAAGTTTCCGAAAAATTTAAGATATTCTAACAAATTTTAGTAATCTTTAAATATTAAAAAATTTTCAAAATATTTTTCAAATTTGGAAATATTTTTTTTTTAATTTTACACTATTTGAAACAACTTATAAAATTTTCAAAATTTTCAAGATTCTAGTAACTTAGTAATAAAAAAATATTTTTTTAAATTGAGGCACTTTAAAAACTTTATTTTGATTTTAATATCAAATTAGAAAAATTTTGGAAATTTATAAAGTTTCAAATTTAGCAATTTTATATAAATTTTCAAAAATTTTAAAAACTCTAAGTTATTTATAAATTTACCGTTAATTACAAAAGTAAATTAGTCTTTTAGGAAACTTTCGGAAACTTATGGTGAATTTTTATTATTACCAAAAATTGGTTAAATGTTTAAAATTTTTAAATCTCATTAATATTTTGAAATTTTTTAAACTGCAAAGAAAAAATATGAAGTTTTGGGAACTTTATTTGTATTTTAATATGAATTAATAAAATCTCCGGAAATGTCTAGTAAATATTTAATCGCCCAAAAAACCGTGATTATTAATCACGGTTTTTTTGGAATTTTTGAAATTTTAGAAGTTCAAAAATTTTTTTAAATATTAAAAATTTTCTAACAATTATGAGGCTAATACAAATTTTGAACTATTATAAAAATTGTGAAACTTCATCAAAATTTTTTAATTTTATGATTTGAAATTTTATGAATTTTTTACAAATTTTAAAGTTTTCCATTTTTGTAAAATTATATAGCATTATAAAAACTGATAAATTTTTGTACCAATCACCTAACATTTTCAAAATTTTTTTAATTCACGAGCTTTAAAAGCTTTATATCGATTTTAATATGAAATTATAAAATTTTTTTGAAACACTATCATACATAACAAATTTGGAATTTTATATAAATTTTTCATAATTAAAAATTTTTTAATTATTTTCAAATTTAACATAAATTACAACACCAAATTCGTATAAATCTGGGAAAGTGTAGAAAATTTATGGTATATTTCTTATTTGCGATAAATTTCCACAGTTACCTAAATTTATAGCAATTTGGTTTTGTAATTTTTGGTAAATTTATAAATAATTAAAAGATAATTAAATTTTGGAAAATTCGTATAAAATTCCAAATTTTTCCAATTTCAGAAACTTTAAAAAATGTCCTAACTTCATATGAAAATCGAAATAAAATTTTTAAAACTCCTCAATTTAAAAAAAAATTTTGGTAATTGGTAATTACTAAATTACTAAAAATCATAAAAAAAATTTTTTGCCTAATAATTTTTTTGCCTAAATATTGACTCAATTAATAGAATTCAATAAAAAAATCGAATGATTTTTGGTTAAAAGTTTATTCTTTTCAATTAATATTTTGGGTACGGAATTCATCTAGTAAAAAACTGTAATATTTTTTTGAAAATTTATGCCTTTATTTCCAAATTTCATTAAAATTTTCTATAAAATTTGTGAAATTTTAGACAAATTTAGGAATTTCTTATTATTTTTGAAATTTTATAATATTTTAAATAGTTTAT
>JAAAKG020141395.1:0-11872 GCA_010014905.2 Druon quercuslanigerum | reverse complement strand
GGGTGGAGGGTAGTCCGTTTAGCGTGCAATCGACTCGGGATACTTATAAGATACTACCATGATTTTTTCAGATTTTTGGTCCAAAAATAAATTAGGCCAAAAACTGGCCTGACCGACCCTCCCCCTTTACCTGAGTTTAAAATAAATAATTGAATTTACTTGAAGTTACTTGGAATCACCTGAAACCACCTGAATTCATTCGAACTCCTTGAATTCTTCTGAAGTCACTTAAAATCTTCTGAACTGTCTGAAAGTCCATGTCTGTTGTAATCTCTGAATGAATTGTTATAATGCGTTTTAATGCTCTTGAAATTTATTTTGTTCTCTGAATTCTTTTAAATCACCTGGATTATTTTAAATTATTTGAAATCATTTGAATTCTCTGAATTATTTTGAATTCTATTCTCTTTTTGGATTCTCTACATTCTCTTGTATTCTCTTACGTCTTTTAAGTATAAAACTCCATCTAAAATTCATGTTTGCAACAAAATATGTACATTGTACATATTTTATTAAAAATTTGTCTATATTGTTACAAAAATAATATTTATGGAATCTGTATTATCATCAGTAAATAATAGGTATTCTTAAGATCTTTTCAAACTGGATGAAGCTAAGAATTAAACATTTGTTTGAATAAATTTTTTCTGAAAAAAGATTTTCTCGTTCGCTCCGCTGGCAATCGAACTACAGAACTTGTATTTTTAATTTATAGCTTTATCTAATCTGAAAAAACGTCAAGGCTTTCTGTTATTCTCTGATGATAATACAGATCCCTTGCAGAATTTGAATACGTAACACCTAGAAAAAAATGCTTGTATTTTTAAAAAAAGTATTCTTCTTTCGATCTCTTTAGTAGCTTAATGGAAAAGCACCTGACCGGCAATCGGAAGTTCTGTGGTTCGATTCCCGGTGGAGCGAAGGAGAAAATCTTTTTTCAGACAAAATTTATTTAAACAAAATTAATATTTTTAATTGTTGATCTTAGGTTTATTGACCAGGAAATATTTAATTATTATTGATATAGACCAGTAGACCAAAAAAAAATTAACATCTAAAATTAATAATTAAAAATTAATATTTTTTGTAGAAAATTCATACGTTTTATTAAAAATTTATTGACTTAAGTGAACGCAATAAAACGAACGTATACAAAATTTTATATTTTTCATTGTTAATTTATCTTTTTTATTTGAAAGTAGAACTACTTTTTTCAAAATTCCACTTTTTTTGGTAAGGATTCTTTGCTTTTTCAAAAAATGCATACATTGGTTGATACTTAAAATATTTGACGAAAAATTCATCTTTTTGTTTCAAAAATTAACTACTTAATTAAAAAATGTATATATTTTGTTAAGAACCCAACTACTTGATGAAAAGTTAAACTAATTTATTAAAAATTAGAATTGAATTTTTAAAAAAAAATTTGGCTAAAAATGATTTTTTTATCTGAAAAATTAACTATTTAATTTTTATTTGAAAATTTTTCTTCCTACAATAAAAATTCGAGTATTTGGTATGAAATTCAAACATTTAATAAAATTTTGTCTTTTTGGATTAATTAGCCTCTACTAAAAGAATCAGGATTTTTTTACTAATCTTTGGTGGATCACTTTTCGCTAATCGAATCAGTACAATTTAAACTTAATTATTTAAATATTACCAATTTTCGTTTATAGAGAACAAGTATTTTTGGCATAAGAAAAAAAATGCAAATAATGTTCACTTAATTCGCTGAACAATTAAAATTTGTTATGAAAAAGAAAGAAAATATATAACCGAAAAAAGTTTTGAAAATCAAAAATAAAACTCTGTTGAAAAGTAGAGCTCGAAGACCCTGAATGAAATTTGTTAAAATTTTGTTCCAAAAAATAGAAGGCTTAACAATTTGGGGCAGGCTACATCACGTTTACAATGTCAGAATATGACCTTATTGTTTCAATAATTTTTTTAATGTTACAATATCACGTTGCTTTTTTCCATTTTTCACGTTTTACATGTTTCAAACATTTTTCAATTATTATATTGTAGATTTCTAAGAAATTTACTTTTTTCAACAAACTAATATATTGATAATTAGATATTTACATTAATTTCATAGATAATTTATTATTGTTTTTAGAATTTTTCTCTCAGAGGTAATAATTTATCAATATTAACGAAATTTAATTGTTTAAATAATATATGACCATTAATAATAATATTGTCTTTGTAATATAATAATAATAATATTGTCAATTCAAACAAAAATAGTTTTTAATTAATTTATTATTGTTTATAACAAATAACACGAAACCATTGTACAGAAAGCAATTTATGAATTTAAATTTACGCGCCAAAAATTCAGGGATTAAACCATAGACCATAGAGTCAGGGATTTAAAAAAATTTTGTAAAATTTCTTAGAATATTAATTTTTCGTGAAAATAAAAAATTGGTTAATTTTATTGCCTTCTATTTATATATTTTTTGCATTTGCTTCTTTATAAGGCTTATCATTTTAGTTATAAATTTTATTATTTGTTTGAAGATTCAACAATTTGCCGCAAAAATTTAATTTTTGTTAAATTTATATTTTGGTATTAAAAAATGACCTGAAATCTTTTTTAGATAAAAATAAAACTATTTTTTTCAATTTTGTCTTTTTAATTTAAACATTCATATATTTTAGTAGATAATGCATCTTTATTGGATAAATTTTAACTTTTTGATTAAAAATTAAATTTCTTTGCTTGATGATACAAAATATTTTTTTCGAAAATTTTGACTGGACCACTTTTTTGGTAAAGATTTCTATTTTTAGTTGAAAATTCATCTCTTTAATTGAAAGTTTAACAATTTTGTTGGAAACTGATATTTTTTATTGAAAATGTGACTAAAAATTTAAACTAATAAATTAAAAATTTAAATTAATAAATTTAAAATTTAAATTAACAAATTTAAAATTTAAATTTAATAAAATAATTGTTAAAAAAATAAATTCTTAATGATAAATATAATAGTTGATGTTTTAACCCAGATCGATTTTAATCTAAATAGAAAACAGTTATATTCAACCAAAAATAACGAATTTTCCAACAAAATACTTGAATATTAAACTAAAAATAGTGAATTTAATTTTTCAACTATAAATATTAATTAGGAAGGAAAATAAAAAAAAAAAATTTCGGCATAATTGTTCATGATGCAACAAAAGAAATAAATTGTTGATCAAATTTTTTTTTAATAAAAGTTTTCAACATTCAACCAAGTGTTTGTTGTTTTAACCAAAAAGATGAATTTTTAATTAAGAAGATTAGTTTTCTATCAAAAAAGACAAATTTTCAAACTTGGATTTTTTATTGGGCTCTATTAATTTAGTTAATATTTAGGGGAAAAAATGAGAAAAAGGGGAAGCTTCTTTAAAACAGGATAAAAAAGATGATTTTTTTTAAAGCTTAAAAACAATAAAATTATTTAAAAAATAAGTTTCAAAAACATAAACAAACGGTACAATTTATTATAAAAACTTTCCATTTTTGTAAATAAAATATTTTTATTTATTGCATTAAATATTATTATTTAGTAATTGCCTATTGAATTAATACTAAATTTATGTAAATATGTAAATTTATTAAGGAATGTAAATATTATATCATTTTAAAAAACGGCTATAAAAATGAAAAACATGAAAAATCAGTAAGTCAAAAAAAGATCCAGGTTGCTTCACAGATTTACCTTTTTTCAAAAAGCTGATATTGCAATTTTTTGAAACTTAAAAATAGGCTAAGCACACAAATTTATATTTCATTGTGCATATAAGACATGTAAAACGCACATTCACCTTTTTTTGATTTTTATTTCCTGATATCAAAAGCGTCAATAATTTAAAATTCAAATATAACAAAATTTTTAATTTTAATTAACTTTTGTTTCAATATTAATTTATTTTGAAAAAATTTTATTTGATTTTTTAATTTTAGATCAATTTTGTTTAAACAACTTTTGTTTTTTCATTTTTTTGTCTCGCATGTCATTTTTCAAACAAAAAAATATTTTTTATTTTTAATCTTATTTTTAACGATTAAAAGAAAATTTACTTACTTTACTTTTTGCGTGGACAAGTTTTGTCTATTCATTTTTTTTTGTATCTTGTATCGTTTTTCAAAGAATTTCATTTATTTATTTTTAAAATTATTTTTGACGATTAAATTAAAAACTACAAGTCCTTGAAAAAAATAATTCATAACAATTTTGAATGAGTTTTCACTCTTTTTTGGAAGTGCAACTTTTTTCTATTAATTTTTTTAATTGACTGTCTCGTTGGACCAAAAATTTATTAATATTTTTAGTTTAAATTTTGAATATTATGATCAAAAACAAAACTACTTATTCATTTAAAAAATCATTACTAAAAATATTGTAGATACTTTTTCGATGCTCAATTTTCGTTGATTTTTTTTTCGTATCTTGCATAGTTTGACTGAAAAATGAACATTATAGTTAAAAATATTTAAAAAAAAAAAAATTATTTCGTCACCTGAAAATTTAACAATTCAAATCAAATAATTTAAAAATTAAAAATTATTAAAATTATTAAAATAAATCAATCAAATCAAATAATTAAAAAATTAAAAATTAATAAAATAAATTAAGAATGAAACTTTTAATTTTAATTAATTTTTTTCAATTTTAATTCTAATTTTTTGTTAACAAAATTTTTATTTGATGATTCAATTTGAGATCATTTCGTTTGAGCAACTTTCGTCTTCCCATTTTTTTTTGTCCCTCATGTAATTTTCCTAAAAAAAAAAATTTTATTTTTAATCTTATTTTTAACGATTAAAAGAAAATTTACTATTCTTGTCTAAAAATTATTAGTAACAAATCAGTAGATCATTTTTGCGTGGACCTTATATCGTACCTTATATCGTTTTTGAACCAATTTAATTTTTTTATTTTTAACGTTATTTTTGACGATTAAAAACAAAAACTACGAGTCCTTTAAAAAAATAATTCATAATAATTTTGAATGAGTTTTCACCTTTTTTTGGAAGTGCAATTTTTTCTATTAATTTTTTTAATTAACTGTGTCGTTGGTCTTAAAATTTATTAATGTTTTTAGTATTAATTTTTAATCTTAGGATTAAAAGCAAAACTACTTATTCATTAAAAAAATCATTACTAAGAAATTTTTAGCTCTTTTGGGTTTCATAAGCTTTGTTCAATTTTTATTTCTTAGATTGTGTCATTCTTCCAAAAATCGAATTTCTTACTTATAATTTTTTTTAAGAATAAAAAAACACTAAGTATTATATAACAAAGAGATTAATAACAATATTTTAGATACTTTTTCGATGCACAATTTTTTTTATTAGTATTTTTTTGTATCTTGCATAGTTTGACTGAAAAATGAACATTTTAGTTGAAAAAAAAATATTTCTTAAAAATTTAACTATTCTTTTTTTAAATTAAAAAAAAATTATTTCGTCACCTGAAATTTAATAATTCTATGTTTGGTTCAACATTTATCTTCTTTAATTGAAAATTCAACTATTTCGTTAAAAACGTTTGTATTTTGTTGAAAATTAATCGTTTTAATTACCAGTTTAATTATTCACTTAAAAACTTAAACAATTTTATTAAAAGTTCGTTGTTTTTTAATTATTTTTTTCACCAAAAGTGTAGGCTTTCCATTTTTGATAGAGAATTTTAGAAAATTTACTTTTTTCAGTTAAATTCTTATGCTGGTTTTGAAATGTCAACTGAAAGCTTTTTTGGATGAACATTCAACAATTTTTATGAAAATTGGTCTTTTTAATTTAAAATTTTATATTCTTTTAGTAGAAATTTCATATTTCTTGAACAAATATATTTTTTTTAAAGTTTCTCTTTTTTTTGTTTGAATACAAACGGAACAACTTTCTCGAGAATTCAAGAAAGCAGATGAACTTTCAACCCGAAAATACTATTTTTTAACAAAAAATTGTTTTTCTTCGAGACGCTTTTATTTTTATAAAAACAGTTTAATTTTTAGCCAAAAATTTTAATTCTGAAGAAAAATTTATTTTTTACCAAATAGTTTTAAACAATTTTTCTTTCCCCTGGCAAACAGTTAAATTGTTATAAAAATAGTTTAATTATAAATCAAAATGTAAATTTTCAACAAAAATATTATTATTTTTCTTTTACAAATACATTTTCATAAAATAAGTTTGATATTT
Source organism: Druon quercuslanigerum (assembly GCA_010014905.2). Lineage (NCBI taxonomy): Eukaryota > Metazoa > Arthropoda > Insecta > Hymenoptera > Cynipidae > Druon > Druon quercuslanigerum. Next base: position 5,670 of record JAAAKG020141395.1, on the reverse strand, counting down.
ATTCAAATAGTTCAATTCGCATTTGAAAACATTAATTATCAACCGAAAAAAACTAGATTTCAACTCTAATGATAAATCTTCAAAAAAATATATATATTTTCTAGAAAAGAATTCAACCTTCAAACCAAAAATTATTTTTTCACCACATTTCGTTTTTCTATTAAAAAGTGAAATTTTTATAAAAATAGTTTAATTTCAAGAAAGCAGATGATGCTGCAACCCAAAAATATTAATTCTGAAGAAAAAGTAATTTTTTACCAAATAGTTGCAGTTTTGAAAACGTCTTTATTTTTTGAAAAAATAATTAAATTTTTAACCCAAAAATATGCTTTCATCTAATCTAATAATTCATATTTTTTATTAGAAAATTTAACTAATTGGTTTAAAGTTGAACTAATTTGTTAAAAATTAATTTTTTGGTTGAGGATTCAACATATTAATTTAAAATTCACCTTTTTTTTTAAAGCGTTAATATTATGTCGAAATTTTTCCTTTATTTATAGAAAATGTATATTTTTAGTTAAAAATTAATTTAATTTGTTGAGCTTTCAACTATTTTGTTAAAAATTATTCTTTTTTATTTTACAATAAAATTATTTTCGAATGAAATATCAACTTTTATATTTTTTGTGTAAAATTTTTCCTCATTTTAATTGAAAATTTATCTGTTTGTTTAAAAATTAAATATTTTGCTGAAAATTCTTTTAGAAATTGATTTTTAACTTAAAATTCATTTATTCCATTTTTTAGTTGAAGATTCAGGGATTCGGTTGAAATTTCGTGGATTTAGTTGAAAATTCGTTTTCTTGTTTAAAATTTTTTTTTGGTCGAAAATTCAAAAGTTTGGTTAAAGATAAATAATTTTAGTTGAAATTTTATCTGTTTATTTATTTTTTTCTATTTTTTTAAATTCATCTGATAAATTATATTTTTTATTCAAAAATTTAATAATTCCGTTGAAAGTTAGTTTTTTGGTTGAAGATTCAACATATTAATTTAAAATTTTCCTCTTTTTTTGAAAGAGTTAATATTTTGTTAAAATTATTCCTTTATTTATAGAAAATGTACCTTTTTAGTTGACAATTAATTTATTTTGTTCAGCTTTTAACTATTTTGTTGAAACTTATTCTTTTTTTATTTTACATTACAATTATTGTCGAATGAAATATAAACTGTTATTTTTTTTGTTAAAAAATCATCTTCTTTTTTGAAATTTTTGTTTGAAGATTCAATATTTTAATTGAAAATTTATCTGTTTGTTTAAAAATAAATATTTTGTTGAATTTTTTTTAGAATTTAATTTTTAACTTAAAATTTAATTATTCCATTTTTTAGTTGAAGAGTTAGGGATTTGGTTGAAATTTCGTAGATTTTGTTGAAAATTCGTTTTCTTTTGTAAAATTCATTTTCGGTCGAAAATTCAAAATTCTGGTTAAAGATAAATAATTTTAGTTGAAAATTCATCTCTTTAGTTATTTTTTCCACTTTTTTAAAAGTCATCTAATAATTCATATTTTTTATTTGAAAATTAAACTAACTCCTTGAAAGTTTAACTAATTTGTTAAAAGTTAATTTTTTTGGTTGAGGATTCATTTTTGAATTTGAGGAAAATTAATTTTTAACAAAAAATTAATTTTCTTTGAAACTGTTTTATTTTTTATAAAAACAGTTTAATTTCTAGCCAAAAATATTAATTCGGAAGAAAAATTAATTTTTTACCAAATAGTTGCAGTTTTGAAAACGTCTTTATTTTTTGAAAAAATAATTAAATTTTTAACCCAAAAATATGCTTTCTAACAAATTTTTCTTTTCCCTGTTAAACAGTTAAATTGTTATAAAAACAGTTTAATTATTAATCAAAATGTAAATTTTTAATAAAAAAGTTAATTTTTCTTTTACTAAATACATTTTTATACAATTAGTTGGATATTTATTCAAATACTTTAATTCGCAGTTGAAAAATTATTTTTTCACTAATAAGGATTATTTTATAAAAACGTTTCTTATTTCCATTAAGTTTAAAATTTTAAAAAAATATTAGCTTCATATATTAATATTTAAAAAAATAGTTTTAATAAATTTATTTTGATTTATATTTATTTAGATTGAAGGACGCCTGAAAGAAAATACCCTGGACACTAATAGGCCCGAGTGGATGATGACTCTGTGAAGCTCTTCACCTAGGCTGATCGCTAAAGAGATTGATCAGAGAGCTGGGTCGCAACAGTGTTGCGGAACGAACGCGTTATTTAAATAAACACGGAAATTCTAGACCAATCTAAAAATCCCCCTCCTCTACCCAATAGGGGGGGGGGGGGTGACTCGCCGAGTGAGTCTCGCTTACCCCTAAAGGGATGTATTCTAATGGTATAATAATAATAATACAAAACTTATGTAGTGAATATATATTAAATAAAATATTGGTAGAGTTATGATGGGTTACAGACTGGAAATATTTGTATTACAAATTTATTTTGATTATGTATTAGAACCACTGTTTGAACTTGCTGGACGGACTGAAGGTTTAATCAGATTGAATCCTGGTTTTAGTTTTTTAAATGGTGGTAGAAACGTAGGATTCTGATTCGGATTATCAGGACGCTGATTCTGATTATCAGGACGCTGATTCTGATTTTCAGGACGCTGATTCGGATTAGGATAACGCTCAGTCAGATTAAAAATGCGATGCTTCAGAATAGCAGAACGCTGATTCGAATTTACAGGACGCTGAGGCGAAGTAACAGGAAGCTGATGCGGTTGAACAATTTCATCATTGCTGGCTTGTGACTCTGCAGAGCTTGTAGGTTCAGGGCTAATATTACGACTCACGTAGTGGCGAATGGGAATGCTCTTGGTTGAAGCAACTAATTCTGTAAAAAATAAAATAAAAAATAAAAATGTAATTAAAAATATCGTAATGTAAAATAAAAAAGTTAAATAAATAAAAAACATGAATTTTCAACAAAAACTATTTTGTTTAAAATGCATCTGTTTTATTTATTTTAACTATTACTATTACTATTACTATTTTTAACAAAAAAATTCAAGAGATGATATTTCATTCGAAAATAATTTTAATGTAAAATAAAAAGGAATAATTATTAATAATATAGTTGACATCTCCACAAACATAGATTAGTTTTCAATTAAAAATATAAAATTTCTATCAATAAAGGAAATTTTTAAACAAAATATTAACGCTTTCAAAAAAAGAGATGATTTTTAAATTAACATGTTGAATCTTCAGCCTAAAAAATTAACTCTTAACAAATTATTTCAACTTTCAACCAATTAGCTATATTTTCAAATAAAAAATTTGAATTATTAGATAAATTTAAAAAAATTTATATTCATTTTAAATAAATTTTTAACTAAAATTATTTATCTTTAACCCAACTTTTGAATTTTACACCGAAAATCCGTTTTACACAAGAAAACGAATTTACAACAAAATCCACGAAATTTCAAACAAGTCCCTGAATCTTTAAATTAATTATTAAAAAAGTTTGAATACGAACTTTTTTGATAATTCAAGAAAAAACCGTAAACTTATAGAAATATTAAAATTTTATATTTTTTAGAATGATAAAAAATAAAAAATAAAATAACTTTGTTAGCTTAAATTAATTTTTTTCATCACTCTTATTGAAAATTGAACACAAAGTGGATTTTTTTTTTTTTAACGGGACGACGACTTTCTAACTCTGTTCTAAGAGAAAATTAATAAAAACAATAATAAATTGTTTAAAAAATGTATTAAAATATTAAATAATTTTTTTTCAACCATTTTTTTTTATTTAAAAATAATTACACCAAACTCTCGCTTTCAGTCAAGCGTCGGGGGTTGACTTCAAATGGCCTTGGGCTGATTTCGGGGGGATAGAAACGTAAACAGTGAGGGCCGCCTGACTCGTTTCCAAATGGAATATATTTTTTAACTGAAATTTTAACTTTTCTGTTTGGTTGAAAATTCGTAATTTTTTGTAGAAAATAGATGTTCTTATTCAAAAATTGATCCTCCTTGGTAAAAATGCACCTGAAAGGTTGAAAATTATTTTTTTTGGTTCAGGATTCAACTTTTTTTTTAAACATCTCATAATTCAAATTTCTTATTTAATTCTTTCACTCATTGTTTAAAAATTGAACTATCTTGTTAAACGTTTTTTTCTGCTTAAGATTCAACATTTTAATTTAAAATTCATTTTTTGTTCTTTATTGATAGAAAATGTATCTTTTTAGATAAAAAGTAATTCATTTTTGTTGAGATTTGTACCATTTTGCTGAAAATTATTTTTTGTTTAGAAATTAATCTTTAACTTATAATATTGATCTTCGGTCGAAAATACAAAACTTTGGTTAATGATAAATAATTTTAGTTTGAAATTCATCTCTTTGGTGAATTTGTCTTTTTATTATTTATATAAAAATTCAATTATTTAACTGAAATTTTAACTATTTTTTTGTCGATTAATGGTAAAAATGCAACTAAGACGTTCAAAATTATTATTATTTTTTTTTTTTTGGTTCAGGATGTAACTTTTTTCTAATTTATCTCATAATTTATATTTTTTATTTAAAAATTTAACTAATCAATAAAAAAAATTTTTTTTTGTTGAACGTTCAAAATTGTAATTTTAAATTTACCTCTTTTTTGAAATCGTTTATGTTTTTTTTGGAAATGTTTCTTTATTCATATAAAATGTGTCTTTTCAGTCTTTTAGTCCTTTAGTCTTTTTAGTAAAATACTTTTTCATTGAAATATCAAGAATTATTATACAATTATATTTTTATATCATATTTTCGAAATTTTGCAAAAATAAAACGTAAACGACGATTTTTCAACAAAAAAATAAAATTGTTAATATTTCAATAAAAAAATCATTTTTAAGTAAAATAAAAAAATGTTAATAAATAAAAAAGATGAATTTTTTTCAAATAGTTTACATCTTCACAAAAATAGATTAATGTTTAACTAAAAAGAGGTAAATTTTAAATTAAAATTTTGAACCTGCAACAAAAAAAAAACTTTTAACCAATTAGTTAAATTTTTAAATAAAAAATATGATTTATGAGATACATTAAAAAAGTTAAATCCTGCACCAAAAAAAAAAAATAATTTTGAACCTCTGGGTGTCATTTTTACCACAAAGAATGAATTTTCGAACCAAATAAAATAGTCAAAATTTCAGTTGAATAATTGAATTTTCAAACAAAAATTTTTTTAAAAATTAACCGAAGAGATGAATTTTCAACTAAAATTATTTATCTTTAACGAACTTTTGAATTTTCGACCGAAAATCAATTTTACACAAGAAAATGAAATTTTAACCAAATCCCTAAAAAATGGAATTAATAACTTTAAAGTCAGAAATTAATTTTTAAAAAAATCGGCAACAAAATTAATTTTTAATTAAAAAGATAAATTTTCCATCAATAAAGGAATTTTTTTTTAAATATTAACTCTTTCAAATAAAGAGGAAAAATTAAAATTAAAATGTTGAATCCTCAACCAAAAAAATTAACTTTTAACAAATTAGTTAAACTTTCAAGGAGTTAGTTTAATTTTCAAATACAAAATATGAATTATTAGATGAATTTTAAAAAAGTGAAAAAAATAACTAAAGACATGAATTTTCAACTAAAATTATTTATCTTTAACCAGAATTTTGA
>JAAAKG020141394.1:0-11872 GCA_010014905.2 Druon quercuslanigerum | reverse complement strand
AGAGCACATCATTTTGTAAATTGATTTATCATTGTTATCGTTCAAAGATTATGAGAAAAAATCACGAAAGAAAAAAAGTACCTTTTTTGAGATATTTAACTTTTAATTTTTTTTTTGCTCAATTTTTTAAGAAGCATAATAAATTTTATAATAAATCATTTATAATTAGAAAGTAGATGAAAAAACCTAACGTTTATGTATAGATCAAATTTCCATTCGAGCAATAGTTTCGTAGCAATAGAAGTTTCAACATTGAGATATTTTAAATGCTTAAAATATTCAAAAAATCGTATTTACGAAAAAAATGCTTTAAACAAAAAAAGACACTGGCATATGCAAACGACATAGTGCTGATGGCAAAGGATGAAGAAGCAATGGCGGGCTTAATTACAGGATTAGAAAAATACTGACATAGGGAAAAGATAAATTTAAATGTAGAAAAGACAAAGATAATGAGGTTTAGAAAACGAGGGGGAAGACAGAAAGAATGGTTGCAAAAGAATGGAGACCATATAGCTCATATAAAAAAAGGATAAAAAGGCAGTAGGGGTAATAAAACAGATATGAGGAATAGGAAAAAGAAAGATAAAAAAAAGTGGAGAAGAAAAATGTGGTTATTTGATATGATAGTATGGCCGGTATTAAGTTATGGTCAGAGATATGGGTATAAAAAGAAAGGAAAGATATTGAGAGTTTACAAGAAAGATATATATAATGGACATAAGGGGTAGATTGGAGTACGCCAGGGTAAGCTGAGGGAGGGAAAGGAAGAGCAGTTGGCGAGAAAGTGTTTGATATAAGTAGAAGAGAGGAGAGGGAGGGCGATTAATTTAACGAGATAGGAAGAAGGGAGGGAGTTCTTGAATGCTAGAGACATAGAAGACGGTACTTGAGTAAACTATGAAGAATTGAAAAAATGATAGGGAAAGACAATTAACAGAAAGATGGGGGATGTTTGAGGAATCAAATACAATAAATATTATAAGATGATATAAAAGACAGCTTTACCAAAGCATTCAGAAAAGGGATGGGGAGAGAAAATGTGGACCAGAATAGCAAGATTTAGATTGAGAAACAAGGTAAGAAAGGGGTTGTATTGGGAAAAGGAAGAGAACAGAAAGTGTAGAATATATAAATAGGAGGAGGAAACATGGGAGTACGCATGGGAAGGATGTAGGAGAGGAATGGAAGATAAAGGAAGCTGACAGAAGAATGTAGTTAAAATTCTAGGGGAGGATGGATTAGGAAAATAATGTATGAAGGAGTAAGAGGGTGCTAGGGGAGAAAATGAGAGTAAATGAAAGAATGCATGTGAAAAAATGGCAAATTGGAGGAGAAAACAAGTGAAAGAATAAGGAAACGGAAGTCGCCTAGATAAGAAGCGTAAAGTTTGTAAGTAAATATAGAGGTTAACATATTTTTGTTTGTTTAATATGTAAGCGGAAATATTGTAAAGAATTGAAGTCATGTAAACCCTTAGTTGTTAAATCTTATAAAATTATCGACAATTTTTAGAAATGTTTTGATCTTATCTTATCTTTTTCAAAAGTTTTTAAATATCTTATACTTATTCGAAATATTTTGAACTTTTTGAGAATACTTTTAAAGCTTTGTAAACTTTTTGCGAACTTTTTAAAAAATCTTTTGCAAGTTTTGGTTAATCTTTAGAAATATTTAAAAATTGTTATGAAATTTTTTTGAAAGGTTTTAAAAATCTTTTTAAATCTTGTAAAGCTTTGTGAAATCTTTTTAAATCTATGAAACCTTGTAAAACCTTTTAAAAACCTTTGTGAAAACTTTGAAAGTTTTCTGATATCGTTTAAAAATCTTTCCTTCAAATTCTAGTAGACAAACCCTCGAAACTTCTGAAAATGAAAGATAAATTTCATATTATAAACATGACAACACCAGTAATGTGATCAAATTTACTCTTTGGAGTTCTCCAGACAACTTCTTTATAATTCTTTACGTCTAATTTTTGACGTCGAATCGATGAGCTCATAACTATTATTGTGTTTCGCACATGCTACTGTCCTTGTTAAGAAGGAGTTGATTGGAATGCATAGAATGGCATTTTAAAAAATGGACATTTCAATACCTTTAAATGCATAGAAATTGCATTTTCGTCCGAAATTCCATTAAATGCGCTTTAGTATATAAAACTCGTTTCGTTTCAATCATTTTCAATACGCATAAACTTCAAGGCATTGCAGCGATCTGATTTTTATTTAATCAGACAAATTCTAAACACGATGTCTCAATTCGTGTGGACGCACTGCGCACAAAAAAAAATGTAAATAATTTTGCATATTTACTTTTTACTCGGATAATTTAAAAAAAAGATTATTACTCAAACTAAATATACAGACGCAATATGTTATCTCATTTCCTAAATTCCAAACTTTGAGAGCGATATATTATTGCATTTAAACATGGTGAACACCAAAAACAAATCTTCATAACCGAGGACTGGTTTGGTCACGTGGTCATCGAATAGCATGCTCTTAATGTTGAAATGAGTTGTTAAAAATTGTTGTCTGATATAAATGCACATTTTCAGGAGGTTCGAACAGAATCTCTTAAGCAATATATTTGATTGAAAATGTTAATATGTTAAATAAGCTCTGAATTTAAAGTAACTATTAAAAAAGTACCAAAAAAGATTTATTTAACAAATAAGGAATCTCATTTTTCTCTTAGGCTCAAAAGGGGTACAGTTCAATGTTGGATTTTTTTAGTAGTAATTATAATTTTCCTAAAAGTTAGTACCATTAGAAAATGTATTATCCTTCTATAAAGCTTCTTTTATAAGTTAAGAAAACTCATTATTTTATTTTATGTATAAAACATATAATATTTCTACAGTTATATCTTTATAAGGACAGAGAAAAAGATTATTCATATTTAACTCGCGTAATAGTTCTATATTTATTATAGTAGTATGGAAAACAACCTTATCTTTTTCTTCTAAACTGGCTCGACCTCTTAAAATTATTCTATTTCGCGTAATAGGTCCACTTAATATTGGCAGAATTGAAAAATATGTAGGTATCTCTAAATCCCCATTATAATAGTAATTGAAAAAGCAATTTTGTGCCTGAACGGGCTTGAGAGATCCCTAAACATTTTTAAAAATAATTCTGATATTCATGGAATATTTTGACACCAAAAAAACCATTTTTAGGGCAGACGTTTTTGGAAACTATAAGGCCTTTTTTGTACCACACTTTATTTATTCCTATTTGTTTGCAACTTTTAATAAACTCAGTTAACTACAATGTAACCATTTCTATATGGATAATGAAAGATTTTTTTTAACTGTTATCTAAAACTTTTTCAGAGATGTAGGATCAGAATTGCTCTAAAAAATGCGATACTTAATACTTGAGGGGCTCCTTGTTTAGGAAAATGATACCTCTGGAAAGATCTATAGATACCTGGAAACAACCTAAAATTCTCCGGACTTTTTATACAGAAATTGAATATACGTCCTGAGATAATTCTGAAGGAAATATTTTTTAAATATTTTTATTGAAATCTTTCCGCATGTAAAATACGTGTAAATGCGTTATCTAAAAAAAACTGAAATTCCAGAACTCTCGCTTTACTAAAAAACATATATTTTTAAATTAATTCTGTCACTTTTTTTAAATATTTTAAATTATTTCTTCATTATGTTTGAAACACGTACAACTTTTAATTCTCCACGGAAAAAATAAGCAGATATAAGCGATAACTGAAGAGAGTTTTATACAAGAAATCAGCTGTCCTGTGGCGGCGGCTTAGCCGCCGCGCAACTGCTGCTTTAATTGATACTATTCATTAAGAATAAACGAAAATACAATATAAGTTGTATAAAGTTATGAAAAAACATTCAAACATATGATGAAGAACTTCTTTCCCTTCTTTCTCTCAAAATTTTTTTTCCCCCTTTTCCTTCCTTCGTTCCTCCTATTCGCTTAAGTCCTTATACCCTTACCTGCACTTTAATGTCTGTCAAAAGATTTTTTATTTCCACTTCGCCTGTTTCACTCTCCACTTTCAGTCCCTTAACTACTAAGTTATTTCTTCTCTTTGCCCTTTCTTCCCCTTCTAATTTTCTTTCAATCTCACTCAGTATTTCTTCCAGCTGTTTTATCTCACTATTTCTCTGTTTGTCAACCTTTCTCTGTCTAACCTCTATGCTCTCTAGTTTACCCTAAACCTTGTTTTTCTCCTTCTTCCAGCGTTTGTCCCATTCATTCCATTTTTCTCTCACTTTTTTGACGTAAGACTAAAATAAGGCGCAAACCTGCCTTCTCCCACGGGGAACCGGGTAGAACTGTAATCGCCGATACTACCATTAAAGAATAACCATAATTATAACTATCATCGATACGAGTGTATTTATATTTCAGGTAGTTTAAAAATATAACCAGTTAAATACAATTGCACGAAGTATAAATACACACGCTTTATATGATAAGTAAGAATCTTTTAACTTTATACTTCAATTAATTTTAATGAGTAACCCACTTAGTGGAAGAACCGATACATGGTCAGACACACTGTAATCTAAAGTGTCTGACTAGAGATATCACCTGTGGCTAAATTAATGAGCATACTCCTGAAATGTAAGGAGAAGAGATATGCGGTTGCCGATCACCGCGGGCAGCGGCCGACATTAATCATCATATCTCATAGCAAGGCTCGCGAATATCAAATGACCGACAATCTCAGTAGACATAAATATTCTCCAGCCGAGAAAATTTAAACCAGCACGTATTAAGTAAAAACATGCTGTTACAATTTTAACTTAAAACAACCAAGCAATTCCTACAACTCAAAGATGTTGTGATAATTTTACCGATACAGGAACGTGCTCGCACCCACAAATCTATGGGGACGAAGCACTATATAAACCTCGATCCTCCTTTGTTTCAAAGTCTTCAGTCTCAGGCAGTTATACTGTACACTACATCTACGTGAACGAACAAGTTCGACAAAGTCGCATACTTCAAAGTCAAATTTAAACCAGTTACCGTGTTCGAGTCGAGTACTAGTCCCGTCGGCTGAAACTTTCGGTCGACGTTAATTGAGTCTTTCTCAAACAAAGTCCGCTGTTTTAACATTTGTGATAAGAACTCAAGTGTGAATTGGGCAGCTGCTTAGGGCCCTGTATCGCACTATTAATCGTGAATCGTGCTTGTGCATTGAGTTCGCTGAACAAACATCCGTTAGGGTTTCGTCGCTGCCCTACAACAACAACGGAGATTTAATCGACAACGCAACTCTCTCTCTCTCTCGCCTTTTTCTTAAAGAGATAAGTATACGTAAGATAGTATTTGTAACTAATTATCCGTTCCATAATTTTATAATAAATTTATTGTTCACCCGATCACCATTCTTATTTTTAAACACTGTATATTAACACACCTCCCATAGAGCTGACAAGTGACATCATACCCACACAAAAAATAAATTGTCAGGAATTACCACCCTGACATAATCAGCACCCTGGTCTCTCTCTTACCAAATTTCCATACCACCCTCGCCTATTTGCTCGGGACGTGACACTACATCCTTCCCATACGTGCTCCCATTTTACCTCTTCCCATTCACATATTCTACTCTTTCTGTTCTCTTCCTATTCCCAATACATTACCTCTCTTAGCACGCTTCCTAATCTAAACCTTGCTATTCTGGTCCACCTTCTCTCTCCACGTCCCTTTTCTAAATACTTTGGTAAACCTTCTTTTTTTATTATCTTATACCATTTATTGTATTTTTATTCTTCAATCATCCCCCATCTTTCTATTAAAAGCCTTTCCCTGTCCTTTCTTTACAATTCTTTGTAGTTTCCTCCAGTCCCGTCTTCTATTTCTCTAGCTCTCAAGGACTCTCTCCCTTCTTCTTCCCGTCTCGTGAATTCTTTCGCCCTCCCTTTGCTCTCTTCTACGTCCATCAAACACTTTTTTGCCAACTTTCATGCCCTCTTTCCTACTCTAATACTTAATATATCCCTTTGTGCTTCTTCTCTTATAATATATTCTCGCGTCCTCGGACCTACCCATAATTCCCATCTTATATTCCTACCTTGTAAACTCTCAATATCTTTCATTTTTTTCCTTTTTCTCTAATTTTTTTAAACCTTCTTTTGCCTATTCCTTATATCTATTTCATTACCCCTGCTGCTTTTTTTTCTCTTAGATGAGCTCTGCTTTTTATCTTTCTAAAAATTTCCTATACTCTATTAATTCCTCCCTTATCCCCATTTTTAACATAACTTTTTCTATTTCGCTTCGGTCTAATGAGTCAAACGCTGGCTTTAAGTCCACGAACTTTGCTATCATTGCCCCTTTTTCCCTTTTTATCCTCTTATTTACTAGTTGGTTTAGAACATATATATTGTACATCACCCCTTTTCCTTTTCTAATCCCTGTCTGATTCGTTGACTCCATCATTTGGTCATAAAAATAAAAATTCTGATTTTCAACAGATAATTCTGTAACAAAATTATAGTTCTGAATTTAAATAGGAATTTGTTTTTAATTTTCTCTCTTCTAATTTCTGCTTTGTTTCAAGTCAGATAATAATTCTGGATAGAAGATTCCGGTTTTAAAAGTCTAAACCATAATATTTTACTATAATTCTCTATTTCAAAATATAAATGATCGTTTTTATGGAAAATCCCTGTCCTAAAACCCACAATTATAATTATTATGAAAAATTCCCTATTCCATTCTTAGTCCCAACTGTGAATTATATCATTTTTTGTAAATAACTAGATTATTCCCACTGAAAATCTGAGTAATGAAGTACATTGCACCACTTTTGTTACAGTCGAGAAACAATTCTGGGCTACTGAAGAAATTCCCGTTTTTTTCTTGTTTGGCGAAATTTTCGGTCATTTTCTTGTTTTCCGGTCATCTTCAATTCCTAAACTAGCTGTGATTTGCCTGCTAGGACACAAATACTATTTTGTTACATTCATCTGTGATCAATTCTACGTTCGATTTTAAAATATTGTTACTACTGGTCGCGCGCGTTTTTGCGCTGTCTGTTTCCGCCTGTCGTGTTTTTTTCTAATTGAAATTGAGTTTGAGTTTTTAAAGGTGAGGTGCGGGGTTGGTTCTCAACTGAATTTTATTTTGGTGTTGTGGTTTTTGCTTAATTTTGTTGTATGTTGCTCGGTGAAAATCGAGAGCTGAATATCTGGCTACTATCAGTGCATCAAACATTGATTCTCAGTCTGGCGAACAGCTGACCGGTCCAGGTGTCGCGATTTGAGACCCTGAGAACTTCCATAAAGGAGGATCCGTCGATCATCAAAAATGATATATCTGTCCTGAAGGGCTCGGTTGCTTAGATTAGGGGCAAATTAGACCTTCTGAGAAGAAAAGCAGAATCTTTGAAATTAAGAAACCATGATTTGGAGAAAAAAATACGGATTTGGAAAACGGAATGAAACTGTTGAAAGAAGAGGTTTGGCAGCTCCGAGGGGATGCCTGTGCAAAAATTGTGATCCTACTTAAGCTCAAGAACACTGATCCATGCAATAACGACCTAGTCTCGTCTGTTCGAGGGGTGTTCGCGAAAGCTGAAGTAGATTCTGTTGTGGTGGAATCTGTTTTTCGCCTGGGAAAGGAGCCTGGTGCCAGACCGGTATTGATTAGGCTGGGCTCTCCATCTTAAAGGTTCCAGGTCTTCCAAAAAGCGAAGTCCTTGACGGCAATGAGCCTGTCAGTTTCCAGTGACAGGCCGAAGCTTGAAAGGCAGGCGAGAAGGCAACTAACGCAGAAGCAGAGCAGCCTGAGGGATAGAGGTTTCGAAGTTACGGTAAAAGGTAACCACTTTAGAATTATATGGGAAAGTGCTGTCGTCTGACAACATTAGTGCCATGCTTGCTGGCCCTCCTTACAGTTATTTAGAGACATTTCTTGAGGCGAAGGACACAGTTAGAAAGCAGAGGGGCAGACCCCCCAGGATAACTGGTTTAGCCTCGGAATCATCTTCTTCGTCCGAAGACTCTCAGCGAAATAGGGACGGGTCTATCAGTGATTTTTTACCCGGAAACTTACTCCAGAATTCCTCGTCAAAAACTCCACGTAGAGGAGCGAAAAGCTCCCGTCAGGGCGGTAAATGATCTGTCCTCGGTGGTGAGAAGAAAGTTAGTTTAGATTGTTTTCTGGAACTGTCATGAATTTTCTAATGTCGGAAATTTAGCAATGTTTAACTTGGACACGGATATTTTATGCTTATGCGAAACCTGGCTCCCATCAGTACCTACAGCCCCTTCTTGGTTGTCTTAGCATGGCTCTTTCACTGTGGATGCGAAGCAAGTAAGTAAATTTGAAAAATCTACTGGGGGGTTTACGCTATATGTGAGTAGGAAAGGATTTACTTGTGAGTTGTTGGATACCTCCGCGCAGTGGACTTTTGTAAAGTGCGCAGATCATTCTATGGTTTTTATTGTAGGTCTTATTTGTTTCAAACCGAGTCTTGACCTTGAATCTCCTTGATCGATTATAAGAGTTACAAGCTTTCACGCCTATAATTCTGGAGGCGAATTAAATGCGCGGATCGGGGATGTGATTCATGTATGCCCTGATGTTATTCCGGTAAGGGCGAATGCGAGCTCGGAAAGACTGGTATCTGATCCTGTAATTTGTAAACGAGCCTTGATTGATTGTTTACAATTTCGTGGATTTGCTATACTAAATGGAAGATTTAAGAATGATTGTTCGGCCAGCCTTACACACCTCTCTCATTAAGGGGAAAGTACTATAGATCTCGCGGCATACGCTTTACCTTTCATAAATGTAATAAAGGACCTCAAAACTGTTCCGACCGCTACTCGCTCATATCATCTCTTAGTATGTGTAGAGCTATCGCTTTCGGAAGGAGAGGGGGTACGAGATGCTAACAACGTAAAGCATGAAGTTAATGGAAATGCAAGGTTGACCTGAAGGGAGGATAGAAGGGGGGTTTTCCTATATTCACTGATTCTACCGTATTCGCAGACGGCACTCGTTTCTTCGGTGGCTGACTTCAACGAAAATCTTATATCTGCACTTAGAGCGCGGCCTCAACTGCTTGTATGATTACAGTTAATTCTTTGCGCTTTATCGGGAAAAAGCCTTGGTTCAAATGGGAATGTTTCAATGCCAAAATAAAAGCTGAAAATAACCTGAAAGAGTGCAAAAGGTCAGGGTTCGCTTTGGACGATATCGAAAAATTTAATTTAGATTAAAAGCCTATTGCTCACTATTGATTTCTTAAAGAACTTTGTATTAGATAACCTTTCAAGAGGCTCTCACCTCTGCCAGAGGGACGTCGGAGTTTTGGAGAGCAGTTAACTTCTATAAGCCTACACTTACACAGAGTAGTAACATTGACATTCAATCATGGCAAGCTTTTGCGAATATGTTTTATCCACTGAAGATAAACCTTGATCTTTCTTGGGGTGTAAATACGCATCCCCTTCTGGATGCCCAGGTCTCAATGACGAAATCAAGGCTGCTATCCGCAAATGTAAAAAGAGGAAAGGCCCTGGACACGATGGTGTCCCCACCGAGTTTTACCAAGCTTTACCCGAATTAGGTCTAGACTATCTTGAGTGTCTATTCGTCAATGCTATTGTATTGTGATCTGAATTTTTTAGAGGTTAATACGTCAAAGACCAAGACCATGATTTTTTATAGAGAGAGGCCACCCAGGATTCCGAGTTTCACTTTTAATGATACGCAGCTCGAGATGGTCTGGGAATATAACTATCTGGGGAAACTATTTTCGAGATCTGGCCTATTTACACTGGCTTCTAATAAAAGAATTGCTGCCGCAAGGATGTCTACAGGGGCAACTTTGCAGGTTCTGCGTAACTCCAAAGCAGATTCCTGGCGCTCAAAATTGATTCTTTTTCAAAGTCTTGTAGCTAATGTTCTGCTCTATGCTATAAGAATTTGGGGACTAAGATACTATAAGGAAGTTGAGGGTATTCAAACCACTTGCTTCAAGAAAGTGCTTGGGCTTCCTCCTTACACTCCAGGATATACACTGAGACTTGAGTTAAGCAGAGTCCCAATTGCCTATATTATCTGCAAAATTGCATTGAACTGCTTGGAGAGTCTTGGGCATGGAGGAAGAGAGACTGCCTAGAGTTTGTCTGTTACGCCTGCAGAAACTGGCAGATTCTGGTTCTGCTGTTCCGAAATTTAACTGGATTTTACAGGTAAAAATTTTTATAGCGTTTTGTGGTCAAGATGACCTGTTGCCAGGATTGGACTTGCAGTCGCTACAGACACGTAAAGAGACAATTTTGAACAAATTTGAGGCTCACCTCCGGAGGGTGGACATGCGCAAGTTTGCGCAGTCCACATCCCTACAGGTGCTGCCCTATCTTTGTGTTCACTCAATGGGTCACGAGTCTCATGGGTGCCGTAACTGGGATATTTTCTGTGAGTGAAGCTATTTTTGGTTTCAGTAAAGGAGAAATCTGTTCAATTCGTAATATAAGAGTGGAAGAGACTCTTTTATTTACTCGCAGAATGCCCGATGCATAGAGATGTTCGAACATCGTTTTTTGGGCTCATGATCGGCCTTAAAGCGTCTGGTGCCTTCAGGATAGCGCTCTTAAACTCTCCAAATCAAAAAGCCTAATAAGTATATAACTGTTTGTAAAGCTAATTAACTAGAAGCTCATATTCCACTTTTTTTGCACAGGTCTTTGAACCTAAGCAAATATCGCAGCAGAGTATCCTATATGTATGTATATATCTATATACTAAACTTGTATCTCATACTGTTGTTGAATGGATAAATAATAATAATATATTGAACAATATAAACTGTACGAACTCACCTTCAATTTACGAAGAAGCTAGGATTTACCAAGTGGGCTACTATCATTAAATATGAAATTTTAACTGGATTAAAGATTTAAACAGCAAATAAATTGTAATTTTATTAACTACCGCTTGTTTAAGAATTCTCTGCAGATTGATGATGACGCAAGCTAAAAAGGGATTCGTTAATTGTGTGCTTTGGAGACTAGGTTTGTGAACTGATAATTTCTATAGTTCGTCATGCCTTGGATGCAACAATTTGTTAGGATCAATTGTAAGCGATAGCTAAGAGTATTGAAGCATAATGGAACATTACTGTTTTCTATTTAACATATTGAGTGGTTGAATAATTTTCAGTAAGTATAAGGGAGATTGTCAAAAATTTGAACACATTTAATATGTTTTCACATTAAATAAGGGTTCAAGAACGTTACTTGTTGATAAGCAGCTGGCCCTTGTTTGTAATATTTAATGTAAAATAAGCGCAAAAGTGGGCTCATAGTATTCATATCTACCTTTAGAACTGACAGTTGGCACTACAGACTAGCATTCTTCTCTTAAAACCGCGCAGGACTTACAAAAAATCATGTATCTCCAAAAGACTGTAAGGTATTAGCCCCTTATGTTTTGCCGAGTTCTTATTGAGATAATACCTTGACGAACTTTGTTATTTTAATAAGTATATTAAAATTCAATTTTTTCACTTTCTGAAAAACCACCGCACGTAGGACAGATTGGGCTATACAAAAAGTAAAAAAAGTGAATTTTAAAAAATCGGCTGGTTAGCCCCTTATGGTCTTCGACCCTTCACTTACGCAAACAGATTAAGTCCTCCTACAACAAGAAAAAACCACAAACTGAATCGTATACTATTATTGGATCACAAAACTCACACAAGATCATCATTTTGGCTTAATTTAAAAAATGTACTTTTTATTTAAAAAAATTCAAAAACTACTCATGCTCAAAAATTACATATAACAATTATTTTAATTGAACCCAGCTATTTTAACAACTTTATAAAATTATCAAAAAGAATTTCTAGCTTG